>JARYGA010004865.1:0-60547 GCA_030545235.1 Helianthus tuberosus | reverse complement strand
TTGCCATACTCGATATTGGTTCCTAATACCAATAAAACAATTTCTTAGTTGAAATCCAACAACTGCTATTTTTCCCTCTGCTGGCCTTAATATATACTAACCATGGTGTCAATCACCTATACAGGCTATTATTGCACTAACATTCTTAATGAACGTTATTTAAAATATATTAATATTACTTAGCCTAGGTCGCAAAAGACCATCAATGGCATTAAAGATTTGGACCTAGTCCATCACTTTTCTGACAGAGGATCAAAACGCCACATCTGTCTTTATTATATTAAAGAATTTAGGTAGCTTGAAAGCTTGCCATAGGAATATAAGAAAATAGTGATTCCTATTAGATATAAAATATCCATCTAAGGTTTGTTGGAGCATTTACTAAAGTATCATCGGCCAATTTCTACCTCGTATTAAATGACCGAAGTCCTAATCAGGCGGAGACAACAGTTCCCTATAGTTATTGTTCAATATTGAATCATATGTGCCAGTATCAAGTAAATTTCTGCATAAACTGCTTGATAAGGAAAGGTACCTGTTATATAGTTATTCTTCTGCACCATTTCCTGGCGTTCATCCGGAAGACTCATGCATTTATTTTCCTGGCCTCTCCCGGCTTCTTTATAAGCTTTGGGCAGTTGGTTTTGATGTGCCCTTCCTCGTTACAATTGTAACATGTGGCATTCTTTAACCCCTTGCAATCTAAGGTTTTGTGACCCTTGGTCTTGCAAATTCCACACAATTTAGCACGTGGGTCGATTGTACATTTTCCAAAATGTTGCTTTTTGCAGTTACTGCATTTGGGTCTGTTATCAGACTGACTCGAGTTCTTCCTAAACTCGGAATCCTTCCCGCGCTCAGAATTTCCCTTCTTCTTCTTGTTATATCGATGAGAGTTTTCCTCCTCTCTTTCTCTTCTTCCCTCGCCAGAAGCCTTAACCGACTTAATTCTGATTGCATCTAAGGTGAGAGATAAGGATAAGTCCACCGCGGACCTATATGTGGTTGGCCTAGATGCTTTAACACTTCCTTTTATTTCTGGTGCTAGGCCTCCAATGAAACGCGCTATGCGTTTAGGTTCAGGGGTGACTAAATAAGGAACTAGGCGGGACATAGTGTTGAAACTTGTCACATACGCCTGACAATCCAAATCCTCCATGACTAGAGTCAAGAAGTCTGATTCTATATTTTCTACCTCATGCTGGGGGCAATAGTTTTCTTTGACTAATGCAACAAATTGATCCCAAGATAAGTTGTAGAGTAGAACTTTTCCCGTGGCTTGGAGCAATGATCTCCACCATGCTAACGCTTCTCCTTTGAATGATTGTGAAACAAATTTCACAACATCTTGCTTCGCACAACCGCTGATGTCAACAACAGCGTCCATCTCATCGAGCCATGTCATGCAATCGATGGCCCCATTTTCTCCTGTAAAGTCTCTGGGCTTGCAGGAGACAAAATATTTATATGAACAAGTCTTAACTGATGCCTCTTGATGAAACACAACTTGTCTAGACGGAATACTCCTTTGATTTGACAAGTCATGAACATCGTCCTCCCTTGACTCATGTGTTTTAGGAGGGGGCTTACTACGAGCCATAGATAGAGTCTTGGAGTGGGTATCATTTGATTCATCATACTGTCGATCAAGAGCTCGAGTAACAGCATAATCTATTATTGCCTGCAGTTCTGCTCCAGTTACATTAATTCTGGTAGTATCATTGCTCTCCTTCAAGTGACTGTTAACTTCATCTAATCCAGCCATGTAGCTTGATTGCTACATAAATATTAACAATGATTTATTCAGAGATTATTATGGAATCATCATCTTTGACGATTTATCAACCATGGTAATATAAACCATATTGGTTAACTTGTTAGTTATTAGTATTTTCCATTATAATTTATCCTAGTTATAAAACATTAAGGATATTAAAGTGGCGCAAAAGGCCTAGTCACAAGGACAGTTCTAAATTTTATAAGCCATGATTTCAGAGAATCGAGGCATTAAGGTTTGAATCACGTTCATTACCTTCTCTTGACAGGGAGTTGTAGACTTCAACTGTCTTTTGTCTTTTAGGACAATAGATATAGCCCGTGGGCATTTCCCTTCTGAGGGATGGTTATAATATGATTATCTTCTCAGATGCTATTAGTCGAGATCGTATGGATCCTACCGACTATTATGCTTGGACCTGGTCCAACACTTTTAGACAGGAGGTCACAGACCACCACTGTCGTTGTCTTATCGGACAACAAGTTTAGCCCGTAGGCACTTCATCACTTTCGGATGTTTATAATGTGATCATCTTATAGGATGACACAAGCCATGATTTCTAGAACACTAGGCTAGATAAGAAAATTGGAAGAATCCAATATAAGGACGATTGTTGTGATTTTATCGAATCACATTTGTCAGGAGTGCTAACACGTTCTTAGGTGTTAACAAGGATCTGAATCCCTTGGGTAGGTTTCACCATCTTGGCCGCGTAGGCTAGGTTTCACCTTTAAGATTCTTTTTAAAATGCCTACTGGCAGTGAAGAAAGGATATTTATTTTATTCAGGATTTTTATCATAAATCCTAATTTATAAGTTAATAATAGCACAAATGGCCTAGTCGCGTAGACAATTTAATTTATAAGCCATAATCGTTTAGGATCGAGGCAAATTTATAAGTTAGTAATAGCACAAAAGGCTTAGTCACGTGGACAAGTTTAATTTATAAGCCATGATCGTTTGGGATCGAGGCATTTAGTAATAGCACAAAAGGCTTAGTCACGTGGACAAGTTTAATTTATAAGCCATGATCGTTTGGGATCGAGGCATTTAGGTGTGAATCAAAGTTCATTACTTTTCCTTAACAGAGAGTTGTAGGCTACCACCGTCTTTAGTCTCAGAGGACGTTAATTATAGCCCGTAGGCACTTCCCTTCTAAGGGATGTTATTTTCCATTTATTTCATATTTCATGTTTAGAATGAAAACTTAACTTAATCAATCCATTATATGAAAATAAAAGTACAGAGTTGCCCTAAGCGGGTCTTTGAAAGGAATAACGTGTCCCTAAAGGGACTGAAAGATAAATATGTCCTTATGAGGACTATTAAGGAACGATTTTCAGCAAAAGGAGTTTCTACTTCAAGTTATTTCTGAATGCTTTCTCCTTGGATGCTCGTTTCATTCTAGCCGCGGTACGAAGCTCAGCATTTCAGGGCTCCAGATTGTGGAGAATTTCTAATACAGCTTCTTCGCTTGGCGACGTATCCAATATATATAAAAATTTGGAAGTAAGAATTTCCAGATTAGGATTGAAAGTATTCCTATGTTAAGTCTAGACTCAGAAGGTCAAAGAATGTGCTACTGTGTCATTGAGATTAAACACATAAGGCTAGTGTTTAATTCACTCAATGTTGGCTCTGATACCAACCTGTCACACCCCGATTTTCCACGTGTCACCGGTGGGCCCGGTGGGGGAGTATCGTGACGTGGTTGGCAACATAATAGTCAAACAACACAATATAATAATGCACAGCGGAAGCAAAAGATAAATATATTACATTCCGAATATAAGTAATGTCAAAGTATTACAACGGAAGGTAAAGGATCCACAGGAGGATCAATAAAAGAAAAATGTTCAACAGACTTTAGGCATCTAGAACTTGCAAGATTCCCTAGTGACACCCTGAGCTCCCAGCTAATTACGCATAGTACCTGTCACTTAACCTTTTGGAAAATACGTCAGTTTACACTGGTAAATACAATTAACTGACTCATTTTGGAAAAGAGTTTAAAAATTGATTTGAATGCACGAGGCACAAAATATCTTTTATAACTGGATTAAAATGCACAGAGGCAAAATTAATCTTTTATACTTGGGACAATTTTATTAATAAAGATCTTGTATCCGATTTACATGGTTGTCCAACATTTAGGGCGCCGGTGATTATACAATACAAGCCGGACAAGATTAATCGACACACCACAAATATAATCTCACAAGAAGATACCCTTACGAGTGAGTATACGTTATACATATGCAACAGGAGGTGTTTTGCCTACACCTTGTGCTTACGTAGTGGCCATTCACTTTTTAAAATGAGCCAAGGATATCCAGGACACGGTCATTAATCCCCAATGTTATTTGTTATCAATCAATACAGATTAAAACGAGATTATGCAATTTAATCATCTCCGATTAAAAGGTTTCTACACCCGACCAAGCGGTATTTTTATAATACCGTATCCCAAGCCCGTATAAAGGAAAATAAGTTAAAAGTATTTACCTGAGCTAGCAATGCAATTTATACTCAGCCGTATATTCTAATCAGCAAGCACACGTACTTCTACTGGGGCTCTCAATCTGGAACGAAGGTTTTATTAACCTATTAAATTCCTAACGGGTCTTATTTAAGTCGTAACTTAGACCGGTTAGTTTTAAGGAAAGGTTTACGGTTCAAAACGCATGATTAAGCGAAGACCGGGATAGGATGTGATTTAGACCCGACAAGTTTGGAGACTTGTATATTATGGGTAAACTAAACACATTCTGTATTTTGAGATACAAACGATAACGTTTGACCCGTTTCGGCTAATTTATGCAAACTAGTTACATAAACCGAACCGAACGCGTAATAAGCGTAACGGTTATTCATATGAGCCATTTACAGGTTTCCTAAGTTAATATGCTCCTAATATGTTGTGACATCAGTAAGTTGTCTTTCATTATGCCCAAAACGTATTTAAACACAAACTAGGCCTCGTAGGGGTAGTTTGGTCATTTAAAAGGTTATAAAAGAGTTTAAATATTTACCTGAGTTACAGGTCTGATATAATCAGCAAAAATACTTATTTTTATAAGTTATAACAGTAGGATAAAGTATATGTGTGAAATCTATCATTTATAACCAACTATGCACCGTAGGGGCATTTTGGTAATTTCACATAAGCCGAAAAGCTCAAAACCGAAGTCTGAGTTAATCAGCCTTTGCTTACTGTTAAAACATTCTAATTTGCCTAAAATATCAGTCGGTATCAACCCGGGTATGTTCAATATAATTTTAATACATACTATGCGTTAAAAACGCTTAATAAGGCGATTAAAGGCCATTTCCGGGTTCGATACTTAAATCTGATATTTTTATTTTTCCAGAAGGTTTAAAATAATTTATTTATCATATGTAATCAGTAGCAAAAGGTTTGGAGTCGTTTAGATATGTAAAACTCATTTTATGGCCCGTAAGGGCAAAACCGACAATTACCGGATTAAGCCTACGACTACTAGTTATGCTCAGCCTAAAATTAATTAAAAATCTTCAAAAATCCCAAAATAATATATTACATCAGTGGGTATTAAGTTTGATACCAAAAAGTAGGCTTAACTAGGCTATACGCTAATTTCGTCGTTTTATTAACATAAAGCGTTCATTTTACGCTAACGAGCATAACTCTTAATCTACACCTCAAACTAATGTCAAACTTTTCATACAAGTTTATATATCAGTAATTAAAGTTTCTACTCTTTTACATTTTCATAAATCGCGTTTTAAGGTAATAAGGGCATAATGGTCAACATATGAGCAATTAACGGAAACGCGTAAACGAATGGGTCAATCAATGAACCAACCACAGAGGGTTGTGCTAACATGTAGCCTGGTCCTAAAGAAGCTCTAAGACATTTTCAAATCATACTAAAGCGGGTCAGAACTGAAAGTCAAAGTGAAAGTCAAACTATGTGACTTTCGGTTCCGAACCGGGTCTAAACAGGAAATTGTCGGGTTGAACATGTTTAGACATGTTCTTACACTTATTACTAAGTTATAACAATGATCCAACAGGTTGTATATGATCTACAATGTTAATTATGCATAAATGGCATTTTAGACTTCATGTTGACTTTTTAAATATAAGTTTGACCCGACTTTTGACCTGGTTAGAGTGGGAATCAGGGGGAACCCTTTTGAGGTTTTATTACCCACATAATTACCAACTTATAACTACTCTTGATTCGACTAATCACTGGACCATTTGTGATTAATCTTAAAGTCAACCGTTAATTACGACGGTTTGACTTTTAAGCTAAAACTAGGCTAAAACTTAATCGAGGAAGGTCAAGGGTACTTACAAGGGTCCTATGCACGTGTAGGGATGTCTTGGATCTGCTCCTAAGCTCCATAAATGCTCCACAAATGCAGATGAAGGTGGATGATCAAATGTTGCAACTAATGGTCTTATTTATAGTGTTTAGATCACCATAACTTGTTGACATCTAAGTCTATCAATGACCACAACTCTTCAACAAGTGTCCCTAAGTGTTTAGGGGTTGTTTAGGGGGCTCTTGGAAGGGTTTAAGGGCAACACATGGCGTTTAGAAGGCTGAACAGGTGAAAAAAACGAGTTTCTGCATCTGGGAGGCTGAGGCGGCCCGCTTGAGGTGCTAAAGCGGGCCGCATGGGCCTTCTGATCAGCTTTTTCATTTTTTTAGTTTCCATATCTTGTCCCTTGGCTCTTCGGAAGGTCAACTAGCATTATTACTTTGCAATTTGACCCCTTATTATTTACCTACAAGGGCTTTAGAACTTGTACCCACTTTTCTAAGTCCTTGGCCACTCGGTTATTACCCGAAAAGTCATAACTTTCAACGTTAACGCTTTTAACCCCTCGCATACGAATTTGATCATAACTTTCTCATATGATAACGAAACTTTATGAAATTTAAATCGTGCATTCTAGTGAGCATAATTAACCGTTACAAAGCTTCGGGTTTGTCAAAAGGTCATTCAGAGGTATAACTTAAACATGTTGACACATTTAACCCCTGTAGTTTGTAATCTCTCACTTTTAGCTTCGCTTGATCCATGATTTATTCGTTTGATGTTATAAACATCATGTAGGGTTAATGCACACTATATTTATTCATGGTTGACATTTAGAACCCGTATTTACACATACTTTCCATGATTGTCAACTTTAGTCCTTTTATAACATTCTTCCACACGTTTAAACATTTGACACGTGTCTACACATTATAGGACGTGAATTTTCGAGGTGTTACAGTAAGATACCGAGGTCGTCCAAGGACACAAGAGCTTTTAGTACCGGTTTATCCTCAACGTCTAATCAAATCAAAAAGTTTAGAAAAATGTTTTAAGCTAAGAAAAATAAAAACTAACTAAAATGCTGAAAAATAAAAATAAAAGAAAAACAGATAGACAAGACGAATCACTTGGTTCCGACTCGTGTATAGTGTAACCATTGATTATTTCCGCACTTTTGCACTTATTTAAGAGATTATCTTAGTTATTGTAGTAGGCCCCTCTTTTGAAGGTGACGTTACCCTCAACCCAGTAGTTTGAGTCAGCAAGGATACAATCCTAAAGGGTCGGATTATTGAAAGATAATTAATTAAGTTATTAATGCAAATTATGGTAGGCCCCTCTTTTGGAGGTGACGTTACCCTCGACTAAGTAGTCTGAGTCAGCAGGGATACAGTCCTAAATAGCCGGGTTATAGTATTAATAGTAGTTAACTTATGAGGGGATCAAAGAGTTTGGACCCCCGCCATCCAATACCGTTAAGTATTGAAGGAGGTCCTACTAAATTTGACCCAGGTCCATTGCAGGACCTCTAAACGCTGAACAATGGCAAGACTCTTACCAAACCGTTCCCTTAACCCCCGACCAGGTAGCCAACATACCTCCATATAGACCGTGGAGATATGAATGGTGAAAATCTTTTATTTTATATAGACAGTAAAATAATGTCAAGACACCACGGACAAACGATAAGGAAGAATCACCTTCAACATAAGAAACTAGTTATTAAAGTCATTAATACAAAACCAAATAAAAAGTGCGAAAAGATTAGAAATAAAAAGTATTACACTAGACACTTGTCTTCACCAAGTGATGTAAGAGACTTAGGCAAACATGGCCTTGATTGTCAAGAACTCTTACGATCAATCTTGGATCCCGAGACGACTCACACACTCTGTGATGGATAATAGATGATGGTGGTGGATGATGGTGTTATGGTGGTGGTGGGTGGTGGGTGAAGTGTGAGAGAGGTGGTGTGCCAAGGGATGGTTTGAGCTTGAGCTTGAGCCAAGCACTCCTATTTATAGGCTGAACAGAAGCTCGGGCACGGCCCCGTGTCCACATCCTTCTCTTTCTTCATTTAATGCAGCTTGTCTTATTAGTTGACCACGCCCCCGTGTCCGCTGAGCACGACCCCATGTGCAGAAGAATCTTTGTACTATGAAGATTTGCCTGGATTGTGCGAATCTTATAGTTGACCACGACCCGTGTCCGCTGAGCACGGCCCCGTGGTGGGCAATAGAAGCTTCTACCACTGTCTTTTCTGCTGACACTTGGGCACGCCCCCGTGCTGGCTGAGCACGGGGCGTGTTCAGTCTCTTGTCTTCTTGTTTTGCTTGAGAAGATGCTGTCGTGGGGTCGGGCATGTCACGTCTTGTTCCTTTTCTTGTATTTATGTTAGATTTTGATGTCTTTTTGCTTCTTTTGTTAATTTGAGCTCATTTAATACTGAAAATACAAAAGGAAGACAAAAGCACACTTTTTCCAACATTAGTACTAAAAAAGGGTTAGTTTTATGCCACAATTGATGTAATTTATATGTTGCATTTTGCACAGATCAGTTATACACCCTTGGCCCATACCACACACAAGGTTAAAATTCTATATCTTCTAATGGCATCTTATGCCGCAGCCCCCGACCCCTACCCCGGAACGGGCGCCGCGAGACACAGAGCTGATGGTATCGGTTTTTATTAATTTGGCAGTGGAAATGAGACATCAGGACCGTTGTTAGGAAATAATTTCAGAGTTTCAAAACACCAAACTTTTATAATAAATAAATGGGATAAAACCCATGTTTCATTCACAATACATTTATAGGGATAAACCCTCATAGTTGAAAAAAAAAATCTCCTTTTTATTTAGGTAACTTTTATAGCCACTTCTTTAAGCCTTCAGTGCTCCACGGCTGGCTTCTATTAGCTTCACATTAAGTTACCTGAAACGGGTTTTAAAAAGATTTTATCTGCAAGAAAGACTGGCTAGTGCATCCCAGTTTAATCAAAACAAGCTTTTATAACTTTACAGTATTCAAAGCGATTACAATGTTTATATCTACCAATATATTCATTCAGTATTTGTCATGTTGGCAATTCCATGACTGTGGTCATATTACTCATTGGCTAACTCGTTGTCCAATAGTAATGTTTTTACTGGTAGTGTATACAAAACCCCACATATCGGCAGCAATTGTAGAATACATAGACTCAATCACTGTAAGTATAGTTGAAAACATTTGAGGTTTTGGTAAAACAGTTTGGTAGAAAAAGAGAATGACTGACTATGTAGACTTAGGTAATTCTACAGCTTCCTGTTGTTGTTCCTGGTTAATTTCTATTAAAAATAAACAATGCACGCGTGTTAGTACGATAACCCAATTCACATTAGCCATACAACACGAGACAGAACTCCAACGAACTTAGTCAGGCAGAGCCTCGACATGCATTATAGAGCCCTTGATCATCGGGTAGGGTAACGAATTAGTAACCGGTGGTTTAAATACTTATAACGAGGCAGAGCTTCATGTTTTAGGGGTATTATACCGAGCTGCCATATTGCTATAATAGGGACTAAGAGAGAAAAGAATTGAACGATTTGAGAATGAAGCAGGGGGCTCCTTTTATAGGCTGGTTCGGGGGTCTCTCGCGCCCCACGAGCCCCTTCCTTTGTTCTTTCGCGCCACACGAGCCAGGGCTAGCTACGGCTAGGTCTGGTTAGTCACCGGTGTAGACTAGCCATGTGTCGTGCCACGTGCATGTTAGGAGGCCGCCAGGTACATCTCGGTCGCGCCACGTGAACCACAGGGGTGACCCTGTCGCGGCCCGCGAGCACCCTGATTTTCTTATTTTATTTGATTTTTATTAAAACTATAGTTATACGTGTCCAGTTCTCATATACGGGGTGTATTTAGGGCGTTTTTAGAGAGTTGTTATATCCTTCCCACCTTGTTTTAAATCTCGTCCTCGAGATTCACTGGAACAGGTGTGGATATTTTCGTTGCATTTCTTACTCGAGCTCCCATGTTTATTCTGGTCCTCTCTTGGAATCCCATTTCACTTTGACCAAAACTAATCTCTTGTGCTTGAGATTCTTGATCTTTCTATCTTCAATCTGAAGTGGTTTCTTTACAAACTTAAGCTTCTCATTTACCTCTATGTCTTGAAGAGGTGTCACTAATGATTCGTCTGCTATGCACTTCTTGAGGTTACATACATGAAATACATCATGTATTCCTGCCATTTCCTTTGGCAGTTGTAGCTGATAGGCTACTAGCCATATCCTTTTGATAATCTCAAAAGGCCCAACATACCTTGGGCTTAGCTTTCCTCTTTTAACGAATCTGACCACTCCTTTCCATCGAGAAACTTTTAATAATACCTTGTCCCCAACTTGAAATTCCAATGGTTTTCGTCTGTTATCTGCATAGCTTTTTTGACGATCTCGTGGTGATTTTAGTCTTTCCTTGACTTGAATGATTTTGTCAGTTATTTCTTGCACTATCTCTGGCCCAGATAGTTGCTTTTCTCCAATCTCTGCCCAACAGACTGGAGTTTGGCATTTTCGTCCATAAAGTGCTTCAAACGGTGCTGCATTGATGCTGGTATGATAGTTGTTGTTGTAGGAAAATTCTATTAATGGTAAATGATCGTCCTAATTTCCTCCAAAGTCAATTACACAGCCTCTAAGCATATCTTCCATTGTCTGAATTGTCCTTTCGCTTTGTTCGTCCGTTTGAGGATGATAAGCTGTGCTTAGATTCAACCTGGTTCCCATTGCTTTTTGGAAACTTGTCCAAAAATGAGAAGTAAAACGGCTAACTCTATCAGACACAATGGATAAAGTAATTCCATGTAATGAAACTATTTCATTTACATTTAACTTGGCTAACTATTCCATACTGAAAGATTCCTTCATATGTAAGAAATGAGCAGATTTGGTTAATCTGTCGACAATCACCCTGATTGTATCATTACCTTTTCGTGTCTTGCGTAATTTGGTAACAAAGTCCATTGTTATCAATTCCCATTTCCAAATTGGCATTTCCAATTGCTACAATAACCCTAAAGGTTTCTGATGTTCAGGTTTAACCTGTGAACAAGTTAGGCATTTAGCAACATAGTTTGCTATATCCTTTTTCATTCCTATCCACCAGAATTTCTTT
Organism: Helianthus tuberosus; assembly: GCA_030545235.1. NCBI lineage: Eukaryota > Viridiplantae > Streptophyta > Magnoliopsida > Asterales > Asteraceae > Helianthus > Helianthus tuberosus. Next base: position 49,295 of record JARYGA010004865.1, on the reverse strand, counting down.
CTTAAATCTTGATACATCTTATCACTACCAGGATGTATCGTATACTTAGACTTATGGGCTTCTTCTAGGATTTGGTTTCGTAGGTTCCCTTGAGTAGGTATCCAGATTCTTTTCTTATGGAATCTCCAAATTCCATCTAATCCTTGTTCTAATTCCTTAATCATTCATTTTAAACCTTCAGCATCGTCTTTGATTGTTGTTTCCAGTATCTTTATAATTTGATCATTTAAATCTATATGCATATTTAGTCGGAGAGAGCGTACTCGTTTTGGATTTTCATGATACTTTCAACTTAAAGCATCAGCTACTACATTAGCTTTTCCTGCATGATACTGGATATCACAATCATAATCACTAAGAATTTCCATCCAGCGTCTCTGTCTCATATTTAATTCCTTTTGCCCAAAAACATATCTTAAACTCTTATGATCTGTGAAGACAACAAACTTACTACCATAAAGATAGTGTCTGCAAATCTTAAGGGCAAAACTTATGGCTCCTAATGTCACACCCTGACTTTTGTGGAAGCGTGATTATGGTGTGACTTTTTTTTAATATCATTGCATTCAATCATTACATCGACTATATGATAGAAACATAGATTTGTCATCCATAAAATAAGTTTAAAACATAATAACCTTGTTTCAAAAGCGTAGACTTAAATTTCAAGTTTTACAATCATACAAAATGTTTATGAGTTCACTAAGGACTCATCAAAAGATATTAAATAGCACCAAGGTTTGGAGGGCGTGTCTTGTCCAGGAAAGAGACACACTGACCAAACTCAAAGACCATGGATGACATCTTTATTCTTAACGCAACATAAAAACTCCCAACGCCCGCCAGATCCACTTATAAATTCCCTGAAATACATGTAGTTTGAAAAACATCAACAAAAGTTGAGCGAGTTCATGTGTTCGTTTGTGTGTATGTATAAGCCTTTGAAACATTGTAAGTATGTATGTAAGTCCCTGGTATGTAGCAATAAGGAAAAAGAGATCGCCAATGGTTTGCAAGGCCATTGATATGTGTGAAGTGATGCAGGAAGACTCAAACCTAGCAGATTTCATCGATAAGACATAGTCACCTCATGGTCCACTCAGCGGACTCAGGAGTGGGGCTCGCTACACCCGAATAGATCTATCACTCATGTCCCTCGGTCCTACAACGAGGATTAATGGTCTCAAGTATTCGCCTACCCACTCACATGATCTAAGTAGTAAACCCTCCTTAAGCTAACCATACCATGTATAGAAATGTCTGTAATAATTGTAACATGTATTTCACCCCCGAAGTATAAAACTAAAAACAGTTAGAAGAAAAGGGGGACATGAACTCACTGTTTTGCGTCTTCGTATCCAGTGTAACTCAAATCCCTTTGGCAAACACAACTACCTACAATGTACTGACGTCTATTAGACGAACGGACCGTGCCTTGGCTTAGAGTTTAATGTTTTGAGTTGCGTTTCCGAATATTATTCCAAGTTATAATTATTAGCTAAAATAGTTATATTTGGTTTTGGAATAATTGTTTAACCAATATTTTTGTATTAATACTTCTCAAGTATTTTAATTCCGTATTTCCTTCCCAAGGATGGGGGTATTCATACATGTATATTGTAGTTCCGAAATAATACATTTTTAAGTCTCACTTAAAATGTATATAATTTATTTGTCAAAAATAACGTATTCCCAAAATATATATATTTTCCCAAAATAATATATTTTCACTTCTTTTGTCTCCCAAAATAATATTTACCAAAAATGATAGTTGTACGAGCATTTTCCGAAATATTATATATGTTACGTTTTATCGTTTGGCTTCACAATATTAAGTGTGTAACTTATAGTTCATTCCTTGTGTTCTTTGGTATTATTTTGGAGTTGTGACTTCTTGGTATTTGTAAGTTATATTATTTTACCCTAAAATATTATAACTACTCCACAAGTATACAAATATTCACCTAAGTGTCTTGATATAAAATATATTCTAAATATATATTTATCCGTTTTTATTTACAAAAACCAACCTCCGATACTTTGTATTTTTGTTACAAAAATTATGGCGAGGTTTATATAAAAAGCATAGTTTAAAATACACTAGTAAACACTTGTCTAGAAAATAATTTCTAAGTGTTTATATTTTTAGAAAATTTTGCCATAGTTTCCCCTAAAAACGGAGGTGTCTATGCTATTAAAGCATATCGTTTTCTTTTCAAAATAATCACCATAATCATCAACAATCAATCTTTAAACAACTTTACATCACCAAAGCAAAAACCATATACGTTACATATTAATCATGAACTTGATATATTACAAAAATGTGTAGTAACTTGGTAAAGCGTCTAGTGGCCTTAGTTACCTTCCAAAGTGTATTCATCCCTTTAAAAATCTTATTTTTAAAGAATCTCGGTGTTAACAACTTGTGAACATTTTCTTACAAAAATTATTCTTTTCAACTCTTCTTGTAAATAAAGTGTTCTTACACTTATTCTATTTCCAAAAATGGTGTAAGTGCAAGTATAAGTCATGATCTTTTAAAACCGACTCTTGAACTTGGTTTGTTTAGAAAAGTCTCTTGTAAATCTCGGATCTACATGATCACCAACTCATTTTGTTTACTATATTTCAAGAATCATTTTTATTAAGTTCATATTTAACTAGAAGATGATTGTTTCATGTAACACATAATCACCTCCTAATCTTGTTAAATCATGTTTCTAAACATCATTTAACAAGTTCCATATGGTGATTAACATTACATAACCAAGAATCAATAAGGAATCAACAACATAATCACAACAACATCCTACTAACAATATTTCATTATGTTTCATCGTTATGTAAAGCTTTATGTTCGAGACTTATGTGCATGATCTTTAGTGTTCTTGTAAATTTCAACATACTATATCTGTTAACTACAAAAATAGAAGTAAACAAGGATAAATCAAGAAACTTACAACTAGCTCAAAGGCTAGGGAAGAACTCTAGTGAAAAAGATGACGAAACGTGGATGTTGAAAGCAAATGAAAAGGATTCTCCAAGGTCTTCAAGCTCCAAGCTCCATGTATCACCTTCTAATCTTGAATGAACTTGGAATTGGATGGATATGGTGGTGACAAGGTGGTGGTGGTGGCGGTTAGAGAATGAGCCGAGAGGGAGAGGAGAGAGTGAGGAAGTTGGGGTGATCTTGTGAAGTAAGGTGTGAGATATGAAAAGATTTGGAATGATACTACAATCTCATGCTCCATACTTATAATCTTTCCTTCATATTTTGGCCATTCTAACAAGCAAATAATCTAGTAAAATATGGAACTAAAATCTAGTGGTGGGGTCCCCACATGGGGCCGTAAATCATCAGGGGGGGGGGGGTCATTTGTAATATTTGATGATAAGTAGGTTTATTTTATATTACAAGATCTTCATAAATCCTACAATATCTAGCAAGATCTCATAGAATCAAGAAAGAGATCAAGGTAAATCAAGAAAAGAAATCTTGTAAGATTGAGGTGGGGTCATCCCCATAACCGTAAGTATGAAGGGGGGGGGGGTTATGTGTAACTTTGAATGGTAAAGTGAATAATAGTTGGAGGTTAAGTGAAAAGTCTAGTGTTTTAAGTGTATGACATATTATAGAGTGTGTTAGGGTGTTCCGGGATCATAACTAGTCCAAAAATAATAAAACAATGTTTCTAGTAAAATTTTGGTGTTCCGGGTAATGTCCGGTTAGATACTGGTTCGTTAAAGTGTCAATTTATTCCGTTTAGTGTTCTTTAAGTACCCTTTTGTGACACTTTTAATTCCCGACACTTAGGAAAGCATACAGGACCATTTTGCCATATTTTTGGCACATTACTAGCATATTAAATGCTGAATTTCTGATAAATAATGCAGAATTCTGCATTGTTAGTGGGTTTTAAGAACTTCCCGGTACTTTAACTATCACCTAGTGACGCAGTTTTATGGTCCTCACTTCCCTACACACCATACTAGTGTAGTACTTGTCCCCGGCCCATACTGGGTCTCAAAACACTGTCTGTCTATGTACTCGCACTGTCAGTATATTTCTGAGTTATCCGCTCACTGTGCTAACTGTGCTTTGTGCATCATGTATGTCACTAAAGTCTGTATGTGAAATGATGTGACAATATGAAATGTGATGCACATGTATGTATGATACAGAATTCAGAAAACAGTTTAAGTCATCAGTTGTAATTAAGCACAGTCATTAGGCATAAATCAATATTCATTAATTATACGGATGCATGCAAATTTGACGGTTGTCACATTCTCCTCCTGTTAATAAAATTTCATCCTCGAAATTTGTACTACCTTAACTCCTTAGGGTTTCATTATGCGTGTATGTATACGAATAATACCGAGGTAGATAGTCACTAAACCGACTCAAACCTTATTCACGTCAGGTGAATCCAAGAATATATAACAACACAAATCCAATGGTTAAAAGGTGTGTGCTTTTAGCATTTGATGTTAAAGGTACAGGACGTATTTGACGTATAGTCTAGTGTAATCCAGCTAACAGGGTTCCACAAAAGAGGAGTTTTGACCAGTAAGATTCTCAAACGATTGATCGCAATATGCAACGAGTTTTCACAAACCATAGCATCCGCTATATAAATTCAAAGTCAACAACTCAAATGTAATAGTAAAATGATCTGTCAACTCCCGAGTAAATGAATGGTAAGGTTTAGTGTGTTAACATTCTCAAATTTCGGAGGCACACCGAATGAAATACAAGCGAATCTGGTGTATTATTGTCTTAATTTGTAGTTGCATCAGAAATGTTTAAATGACAAGTCAAACAAAAGTATATGTAGTTTTGTGTGAAACAGTTGGCCATGATTAGCACAAGCTAGTGACACCACAAGGTGTCGTAATGACGAGATTCAATAATAGTGGTGACTGAACAAGTTCAGCGTGCCTGAAATCAAATGAAAGTGTATTGAAACAATCCGAAGATTTGATTTACACAATGTTGTAAGGTTTCCAGTTGAATACGAAACATCAAAGATCCACTGTTTTTGATCGAAGATGAAAAATAGTAAGTACCGCAAGGCATTCGATTGATCATGAAAGAATCATTAGGATGTACATTGTGTTATGAAATGGATCTATGCACCATTGCCTTAACACACAACTGTGTTGAGACTGATTTAATCGTGATAAACGAGACGGATTTAGAGCAAATAAATAATTTAAATCCGTGTATGAAGTGAGTAACCCAATTAGCACAAGCTTCAATTCTGTGAAAATATCACCGCAAGGTATCCAAACCAATCAAATGATTTAGTGGAGTCGTAGACCAACCGAATCTACTACGACTCGTAATGAAAGAATCTTTGCAAAAGTATTTGAATATGATGCTCCCAATACATCATATGACGTCTTAAACTGAATATGCGAAATGGATAAGTTCAAGCAATTGAACTGGGTTTCAGCGTAACCTGACAATGAACGTATGTACCAACAAGGGGAATCTCAGCATGGTTTACAAAAATAAACCATGAATGTAACTTGAAAGAAAAGAAGTTTCGATAAGGTGTGTTGACTTAGTAACAAAAGAGTCAATAATTATAATAATGTAGGTCATTCGAATCACAAATCAGTGATTAGATTTAGCAAGATGATATTTGAATCTCAATGAAGCGTTTATCCGAAACGAAACCACATGCGTAGCAATTTGTGCATGTGTGACATAATAGTTTCCGAGTACTGGAACAATGAGTATTTGCTAAAATGAAGAAATGACCAAGTATTCGAAGTAAATGTATGTTCGCTCTCAGCGAAGGAAGTTAATGAGATGCAACTACCGTTAAGGGGAGTAAAGATGCAAATATCTACTTGCTAGAAGCAAAAAGATTTCAACAAAAGAAATTTTTAAGTACTTTCTGTTTTGTTAACTGAAATGGCATATATGTCAGGATAACGAGGTTTGCTTAATTTAACAGGTGTGGTTCCTAATTAACAACCTTTACGAGTTTGGACCTGGGCTCCCAAAGATCTTAAGTACATGTTTTCTAGGTTCTCACCGTTTTGTATTTGGTGTAAAATTGTTTTGTGCATCGTGTAGGAAACACCATTGTTGTGTACGTCTAAAAACAAGTTATTGTCCCACAATTTCCCCGGTATACTTCATTCCTGAGTTCACAGCTAATGACACTCGATCATCGATCAGTCGTGAAATAGTAGTTGGATCCTCACAGTTAGTTAAGTAATTCGTTAATCCTTAGCAAGAGTCACCGACTCTCGTGGGTTAGCTTGTTCAGCTCCTTGTAGTTTTATGTTCGTACAAACGATACCGTCCTTCTTATTGACGAGCAGAACTGGGGTTACCCAAAATGGAAAACTTGGTCTGTTATCTTCCTTCTCCATCAACTACTGAGGTTACTCTGACAATCCTTGCATCTCCGAGGATGTAAGTCGCTACGGTGCATCGACTACAGGTGCGGTGCCTGGAATTAAATCGATGCGAGATTCGACTAATCGTTGAGGAGATAATTCTGGTAAGTCTTCGGGGAAGACTTCAGGATATTTCCTTATCACAGGGGTATCTTCGAGTTTTGGTTCTTCGGCTCCCTTGTCCACGACATAGGTCAAGAAAACAACACATCCTATTCGCAACAATTTTCGTGCCTTCAAGCAATTTGTATTTCATAGTGGCGTATCCTGCTTCATGAGCCATGATCGTTCCTTTATTCGCCACCGGGATGCGGACATCAATCTCTGCTCGATCACTCGGCAATTAATCCATCCCAATTACCTCGTTGAAGTTTCCCAACTCAACTGGCAGCAGATCAAGCGTAAACTTACGGTCTCTGGGTTCTATCTTGCCATTTCTAGTTACTGCGTTAGCTTCCACTAGCTTCACCTAGCTAGTTCCATCGAGTGCGAGTTATCTAACTTACTTGCTACTAAACCAAGTATACTCTCAAACTCTAGAGATGCGAAGCTTAAAATTTGCCACAGTACCTGGCAACACAGATGCATAACGTTGAGTAATATGGAACGTACCGATATCCCCGCTTGAATTCCTGGTGTGTCTCCCTAGCTCCGGTGTTGGGCTTTCATCCTTGTGCCTGATTGTTTTTAGGGCAATATTTTCTGAAATGATTTTTGCTTCCACAGTTAAGGCAACCTTGAGCACGTTTCCGTTTGTCACTCGTCCTGCCTTGATAATTGTTGTTGTTGTTGTTTCCTTCGTGATTCTCGCTACTATCTTGGCCTCCATTACTATGTTCAGCATCTTGCCTACAAGTTTCTTTAGGAAGCCCCCTCTTGCCACAGTTTTCACATTTTCCATATTTACATCGCCCGACATGATAACGTAGACAATTGTCGCACTTAGGAAGGATACCCATGTAGTCTTTTCCCTTTTTGGCCTTCTTCTTGTTACTCGCCCGAGTAATCTTTTTGAAATTTGCGAGCTTTCTCTTGTTATCTCCAGATGACTTTACATGAGTCTCCTCTTTCTCTTCCATTATGGAAAATTTTCCTAGTCTAACCGCTTCTTCAGTGAGCGCCACGCTTATGTCGACAGCCTCGGTGATCGTTGAAGGTTTAGATGTTGTTATCAGGCTTAGAATCTGAGGTGCCAATCCCCCTATGAAACGTTCGACCCTCTTAAACTCTGGTCCCACCAGGAGCGTAGCAACTTGTGATAAATCGTTAAATCTCTGTACATACTCAGCTATATCTCTGGTCCCATTGTCTGAACATGAAGGTTCCACCATGACAGAGCCCCATCTACGAATAGTCCAGCTATGTACGTGACCTGATGTTCTGGGGCACATTTGCTCAATCGTAAGACGGAATCCATTTTCTCAACCCAGCGCATGATACGTGGTCGAAAACCAGTGTTTGTTTATGTCTAAGTTTATGTTTTTACTTAACTTTTTATCCCGAATTGCCTACTTGTAAAAGGATTTGCGTTTTGCAGGTCTTGTGAAGTTTAAGGAGCTAATGGGGAGCTAAACGGATCACCGGAGCGAAAAATGGACCATCGGGACGCGAAACGGGTCAACCGGGAACTCAAGATGCGAAAAACAGGAATTGGAGATTTGGAGCACCGTCGGCGACGGCCAACAAGCCCGTCGGTGACGGCCCGTGGAGTTCACCGTAGCTTGTTTTGGCCGTAGACAGCCAGTTAGGCCGTCGGAGAAAAAGCAGTCAAGCACATACCGTCGGCGACGATCCAAAGACCCGTCGGCGATGGTGTCTCAATTTTCAACCGCGGACAAGTTGCTTTTGGGTGTTGTTTGACGAAGAAAAACAGAATTTTCACCATCAATTCAGGAGTTACAGATTTTGGGGAGATTTGAACTTCATCTTGGAGCCATTATTCATCTATCTTTGACCTACCATTCATCTACCATCATTCCTACATCCCGAATCAAGAACGATAGCAACATCATCATCTTGAATCGAAAACCTAGTTCCATCTATCCATCAATCCACTCAACCACTCACCATCATCACTCATCCAAAACCCTAACCTTCATCATTCACCATTCTACAAGTTTCAAGATGATCCAATTCAAGTCTTGTGCATCCATTGATCGTGCCATTTCCACCATGAGCGGCTAATTTCTTGGAGGTTTCACCCCGGTGTAGGTTATTATAAGTCTAGGGTTTAAACATTGTTCTTGGTTTGAGTTTGTGACAATTTGCTATTTGATTTTGAAGCTTATGACAATTGTCTTGCATTTGTATTGAATTCATAAATTGTCGAGTGAAGATTAAATTTGACTTTATGAAATGTTTATGTGCAATTATGCCTTGTCTAGGTTAGAGTTTACATGTTCTTGATAACAAAGTGCATTGTGGTCCGTTATTTATAACCTTGATAGCTTTTGGCACCTAAGCCTCACGACACTAAATCCGTTAATCATCTTTGCAATTGATTCAAACCTAAAACGTGTAGAAACCCTAGGATTTCAATTACCGAACCGGGTGTGAACCTTGTTTTCTTATCATTGTTCAATCAATCAATTTTAATTCTTGCAATTTGTTAATCACTAGTAGTTAATCCATGCAATCATTTTAGTAATTCTAATTTACATCTTTCAATTAAACAAAAATACAAAAACATATCATAGCAAGCTTCATAAGTGTGACATCTTTTCATAATTCAATCGAATCCATTCGCAAACCACATACTCTTCGTGGTTCGACCCCTTACTACCACTAGCTATTTGTTAAGGGTAATTTGGGACTATAAATATTATCTTTGACCGGAGCGCGACACTCTGATCAAATTTTGGCGCCGTTGCCGGGGAGTGTGTGCGCTTTGTTTTTGGATTATTGTTTGAATTTGCGTGATTATCTGTTTAATTGTTTAGCTTTCTTTTTGTACTTTGTCTTTTTCCTTGTTACGCGGGTGTGTTACTTGTGCAGGTTACAGGTAGTGCATGCATACGCGGAACTCCGGGAGGACTTCACCTTTAGTCTACGAACCGGAAATCGAAAGAGTCGCAAGAAGAAACTTAGCAAGCCGGTTAGAGGCAACACTTGCTTCTAATCAAACCAACCAAACACCACAACTCACACCGACCATTGAAACCGATTCAATGGCGAACCAAAATTCCAACCAAAACTTCAACCAAAACCAAAACCCAAACCAATTCCAATACCGAAGCAACTTCAATCCCGCCCCAAATGTTCAACCTTTACCTCAAGAGTGACCGGGGGGTAACAACAACAATGGACCACCCACACCACCGTTTCAAAACCAAAATCCCAATAACACCCAACGAACACCCCAACAACAAAACCTTCATTGACACAATTCCCTACCCATCAATCTTGATGACCGGAATGTCAATTCCGATCGTCGAGGCAACCGAGATCGTGGCAATCCCGCGAATGAAGACCCATTCTTTAACATAGACGATTTGAGGAACGCCATCCCCGATGACGAACCGTATAGTGTTCCCGGTTATCAATCGCCGGAACATGTGAGCATACATACGGAAAATTCGAACGATGGGGGATATTATGATGATCGGGTTAACGATGATGAAGATTGGGGATACGTGAATAGGGGAAATGTCTACAATGCGAGAGGCTTTGAAGATGACGAGTTCGGCTATCAAAATGCCAACTTTGTGGCGGATGATGATTATGGGTACGGGTACGGGTACGGGAACGTGAGAAACGATGGTTACGGAAACAACCGTCAACCACGAAACAACAACCAACGGAACCGAGATGATGGGTTTTACAACAACAACAATAACAACAATGGTAACCCTAATCGGATTCCTCGTTTCGTGGGAGGTGGTAACCAAAGAGGCAACCAAGGTAGAAATCAAGGTGGGGATAGAAGAGGTGACCGAAGAGAAAATCGAAGACCGGTCGACCAAGAGGTTAACGGCCCACAATGTCGTCAACAACCTCCACGGGGAGTGAATGACCATTTCCGACCGGTGGTCACCAAGAATGATTCACCGATTGTATGCGAAAGATGAATGTTCGATTGTAAACCGCATTACATCAATATACTTCCCCATTTCAACGGGAGGTCTAATGATGAACCGTATACACACTTAGCAGAATTTTCATCGGTATGCAACACGATTGGGGGACACAACTTCGCATTAGAGGAGGTCAAACTTCGCTTGTTCCAATTTTCGTTGAAAGACAAGGCAAAGCAATGGTTTCTCACACTTCCGGCAAATAGCATCCGGACATGGGGAGAGATGCAACAAGTCTTTTTAGACGAATACTATTCAATGGCGAAGACCGACGATGCTAGGGATGAAATAAGGTCATTTCGGCAATTATCGAGTGAACCGTTACATGAAGCATTCACTCGATTCAAAGAAATGATGCGGAGATGCCCACATCACCAAATTGAAATGTGGGAATTGGTGAAGTGCTTTGTACGTGGGTTGGACGACACAACATGGAATCGTCTCGAATCAACGAGCAACGGGACTCTCTTGAGCAATCACGAAGATGATGATTGGGAGTTTTTGGAGCGAATAAGTAAGCGGTCGAAGGAAAAGGAATCGGCCGATAGAGCCAAGAAACATCCCGTCTCCCGATCACTACCCGATCTTAATTCTAAGGATCGGATTTCTACTTTAGAAAGGGAAATGGCTCGTATGAAAAAGAAGGAGGTGAATGCGGTTCAATTCGCAGTGTGTGAGGATTGTGGGGATATCGGCCATCGGACCGATCAATGTCCAACGGGGCCGGGTGAGTATACCGAGGAAGTGAATCAAGTGTTCGGTGATAGAAAGAATAATGACATGAATTCGAACACTTACCATCCTGGATTGAGAAACCATCCCAACTTTCGATATGGGAATGCCGCGAATCAAATGAATCCGAATTTCCAACCAGGTAATCAAAGCGGGTAATCATATCAAAATCGCCAAGGTGGTAACCAAGGGGGTTACCAACGTAATTACAATCAAGGATACCAAGGTAGAGATAATAATTATCAAGGTGGGTATCAAAGAAATTACAACAACCAAGGCGGTAATGGAAGTGGGTCAAACAACCAAGGGTGTGGTAATGATTTGAATGCGAAAATGGATGGGATGCTTTCAATGATGCAAGAATCCAAGAAGGAGAATGAGATTCGGGACAAAGCACATTAGGCATTAGCAAAACAAGCAGGCCAACTCGCGGAGGAAATGGCTCAAGTGAGAGAGTGACACCACGGTAAACCCTAAGCATCAAGGGTCGAACTCGAGGAACATACGTGAGGTACCAATAGATCAAATTTATTTATGTAGTGGTCGAGTTGTTGATAATGGTATTGAGCCACCACCACCCAAGTTTGTTGAAGGGGTGGTAGAAGATGCGAGTGATGATGAAGGTAATAACGGTCAAACGGGTCAAAATAAAAATGATCTAAAAATAAATAAAAATACACCCGTTGGGACCATCTAAGAAAGTGGTAAACAAACGAGGCCCACAACAAGAAGAGATGTGGGAAATTTTTAAACAAGTCAAAATCAATTTACCACTCTTAGATGCAATTAAGCAAGTACCTTCATATGCTAAATACTTGAAAGATTTATGCACCCAAAAGCGAACTCACAAGTTTCCTAAGAAACTTGATTTAACCGAAAATGTGAGTTCGATTCTTTTGGGTGCACTTCCACCAAAACTTCAAGATCCGGGGGCGCCCATTATTTCAATACAAGTTGGGGAATTCAAAATGACACGGACACTTTGGATCTTGGGGCAAGTGTGAGTATCTTGCCGGGTAGTTTATATGACCAATATGATTTTGGTCCACTTCAAGTGTCGAACACCACCGTGGTGTTAGCCGACTTGACCCCTAAACTACCCCGTGGGATAGTCACGGATGTAATAGTCAAGGTCGAGGACTTTTACTATTCAGTGGACTTTCTTGTATTAGATTATGTTTCTTTGGACCGAACCAAGCAACCAACGGTGATCCTCGGTCGGCCATTTTTGGCAACATCGAATGCCCAAATTAATTGCAAATCGGGCACGGTCGACATGACTTTTGGTAACCGTCGGTTGCGGTTAAATGTCTTTTCGGGATTGACGGATCCTCTAGTTGGCAATGAATGTTATATGGCGGACATTGTTGACGAGTGTATACTTCTATGCGACATTAGTGTCGAAGAGGAAAACAAAATAGAGGAATGTTTCATGTTTGACAGGTTACAAGGAGAAATGAATCGAATCATGGATGAAGAGGTGAGAGAGTTGGAGGTTATGGCGGCAAAAGAAGGAAGGCCCACTTGGACACATCAAGTGGAAAGTCTTCCGGAAAGCATCGACACAAAGTTGAAGCCTTCATTGGAAGAGCCTCCGATGTTGGAGTTGAAGGTGCTACCCAAGCATCTTAAATATGCTTATGTGGGTGAAGGTAGCACGCTTCCGGTTATTATCGCATCAAACTTGACCGGGGAGCAAGAAGAGAAGCTGATGAAAGTGTTGGTCAACCATAGAGCCGCTATCGGGTGGACCATTGCAGACTTGAAGGGAATTAGTCCCTCGGTGGTGATGCACAAGATCATCACAGAAGATGGTATGAGTCCTTCTCGTGACACACAAAGGAGACTAAATCCGAACATGCGAGAAGTAGTGAAGAAGGAAGTATTGAAGTGGCTAGATGCGGGTATTATATACACTATCTCGGATAGTCAATGGGTGAGCCCGACACAAACAGTTCCTAAGAAGGGGGGTATTCAAGTCGTCACAAATGACGCAGGTGAAGAGGTCGCCACTCGGCCGGTAACCGGGTGGCGTATTTGTATTGACTATAGGAAGTTAAATGCTGCAACTTCCAAAGATCATTTCTCTTTACCATTTATTGACCAAATTATTGAGAAATTGGCCGGACAAAAATTTTATTGTTTTCTGGATGGTTATTCCAGATACAATCAAATTGCTATACATCCGGAAGACCAAGCAAAGACTACTTTTACTTGTCCATACGGTACCTTCGCATTTAGGCGAATGCCCTTTGGACTTTGTAATGCCCCTGCCACCTTTCAAAGGTGTATGACGAGTATCTTTTCAGATATGGTGGGGGAGTCTTTGGAAATATTCATGGATGATTTCTCAATATTTGGGTCGTCATTTGATACATGCCTTGACCAACTTGAAAAAGTTTTGAAAAGATGTGTTGATAAAAATCTGGTTTTGAGTTGGGAAAAAAGCCATTTTATGGTTCAAGAAGGGATTGTGTTGGGGCATGTCGTCTCAAGTCGTGGGATTGAGGTGGATAAAGCAAAGGTGCAAGTCATATCCACTTTGCCTTATCCTACAAGTGTTAAGGGTGTTCGGTCGTTTTTGGGACACGCGGGGTTTTATAGGAGGTTCATAAAAAGCTTTAGTGATATAACAAAACCCCTATGCAATTTGTTGTTAAAAGATAAAACATTTGATTTTGATAAAAATTGCCAAAATGCCTTTAACATTTTGAAGAAAAAGTTGGTGGAGGCCCCAATCCTGCAATCACCGAATTGGTCTTTACCATTCGAAATTATGTGTGATGCAAGTGATTATGCGGTGGGGGCCGTATTGGGTCAAAGGGTAGACAAGAAACCGGTTGCCATTTACTACGCAAGTAAGACTCTCTCGGATGCACAATTAAATTATACAACTACCAAAAAAGAGCTACTTGCGGTGGTATATTCTTTGGATAAATTTGGTGCTTATATATGGGGTACTAAGGTCATTGTTTATTCTGACCATTCTGCAGTTAGGTATCTCATGGACAAGAAGGATGCGAAGCCGAGGTTAATCCGATGGCTTCTTTTGCTACAAGAGTTTAACTTGGAGATTAGAGACAAGAAAGGGAGTGAGAATGTGGTTGCAGACCACTTGTCTCGATTGGTTGTGGAGGAGGATTCTTCCCGTGAAGAGATTAACGAGAGCTTCCCAGATGAGCACATTTTAAAAGTTGGAATTTTACCATGGTATGCTAATATTGTGAATTATTTGGTTACAGGTGACTTGCCGGCTCATTGGGATAGAAGGAAGAGGTTGCACTTCCTATCTCAAATCAAGTACTACACGTTGGAAGAACTGGACTTATTCAAGTTTTGTCCGGATCAAGTCGTTCGAAGATGCATACCCGACGAGGAGATTCCTAGCGTCTTGATGCACTTGCATTCATTTGCTTGTGGGGGCCATTTCAGTGGTCACAAAACCGGGCATAAAGTGCTCAATAGCGGTCTTTATTGGCCGACTATTTTCAAGGATGCTTTTAATTTCGCTAAAAATTGTGTTGAATGTCAAAAGTTAGGGGGTATTTCAAAAAGGGATGAAATGACCATGCAACCGATCCTCATTGTAGATATTTTTTATGTGTGGGGGATCGATTTCATGGGCCCATTCCCTAATTCACATGGCAACTTATACATCTTGGCGGCGGTCGATTATGTATCCAAGTGGGTCGAAGCGATTGCCACCAAGACAAATGACTATACCGTTGTTTGCAATTTTGTACAAACAAACATAATTTCGAGATTTGGGATTCCCCGAGTGATCATTAGTGATGGGGGATCTCACTTTAAGAATTTTAACTTTGGCAAACTCTTGAAACGGTATGGTGTTGACCATCGAATCGCTACCCCTTATCACCCACAAACAAGTGGTCAAGTGGAGGTTTCCAATAGGCAAATAAAAGAAATTTTGCAAAAGACTGTTCGACCCGACCGGAAGGATTGGTCGACGAAGTTGAATGATGCTTTATGGGCTTATAGAACGGCTCATAAAACACCTATTGGAACTACACCGTATCGCTTAGTTTATGGGCGAAATTTTCATTTACCAGTTGAACTCGTGCATCGTGCTTGGTGGGCTATTAAAGAGGTTAACATGAAATATGATGATGCAGGAAAAAAGCGAAAGTTAAAGCTTTGCGAGTTGGAGGAGCTTAGGGAAGAAGCGTATGAATGCGCCTCGAAATACAAGGATGATATGAAGAGGGCACACGACGCAAAGTTGAAGCAGAAGGAGTTTGAAGTGGGTCAAAAGGTTTGGCTATACAATTCAAGGCTTAAATACTTCCCCGGTAAGCTCAAGAGCAAATGGATGGGCCCGTACGTGATTACACGGGTCGGAAAGCTTGGAGATGTTACAATCAAGGACCCAAAGGATGGGTTGAAGCAAACGGTTAATGGGCATCGCCTTAAACCGTTTCTTGATGGTAACAATGAGAAAAAGGATGAGAATGTGGAGTTGGTAAACTTCGTGGTAAGTGTGCCAACTTATGAGGTCAACTGAAAGGACCGGTAATGAATTTTGTAAAGTTATGTACAATTATTTAATTGTTTGTGCGTTTTTGTGATTAAACGTTTTCGTCTCGTACTAATCCTTTTGATTGTGTGAAGTTCGGATGTCACGAACGGGTCTTGAAGACAAAAAGGTACGTTTTAAGGCTTATTTGTGTGTATTAGGGACAATACACGACTTTTCGGGGGGTGGTAGGGCCGTTAACGGTTTTCGGGTTTTTAAGTGTTTTTAAAATTTAACTTATAAAAAATCACAAAAAGATTTTTAATAATTTTTAGGATTTTGTTATTCATATAGTCCTTTTATAAAATATTCATATTTTTTGCTCCTATTTAAAAAAAATATTTTTGATATTGTGGAGACCGTCGCCGACGGTACAAGACCTCGTCGCCTACGGCTTCTCTTTTCGTCGGTCGCCCACAAATCACCATAGGCAGGGAATTAGGCCGTCGGCCCAAAGTCAACAACTATGCACCGTCGCCGACGGTGATGAATCCCGTCGCCGACGGCTCCTAAAAACCCACCCGACGCAGTTTTAGCCAAGACCCTTAGAATCGAACTCAAACCTTCTTTTAACCATCCAAACTAAACCCGAAGTCCCTAATCACCACATATTTGACCCGAGAACCTGCTTATACCATCTATATCTTCATAAAACATCAACAATCAGATCCATACGTTACCTTATCTCTCTCTTGCACTTCATCTTCTTCAACCTAACACACCAAGAACCCTAATTCTTCTCTTCTCCATAACTCCTTCGATTCGCACCCAAATCCAGTGATTCTTGAGCCTAAATTGTGTAGTTTTTCGAGAGGAACAAAACCCCCATAACGGTTTCCATCAATTCTTGCTCGTTTGCAAGATTTCTGGGTGTGAGTTTTTAGGGTTTTGAAGAGTGTTCATCCAAGTCTCTTGTTTTGCACTTATTCTTAGTTCTTCTTGTTATCTAACATCAAAGGTATGAACTTTCAGTAAATTTATGCATGATTATCATATACATTGTTGATTTCTTTCAAAATTTTAAGCCTAGTGTTTAAGAGTAGATTGTTTGTCATAATGTATGATGTTTTAGCATAAACTTAAGATTGTTTACTTGATTTAGGAGGGATTTGAGCATGCTTTAGTCTTGGCGACGTGATTACACTAGACTTTTGCATGATTGAACATAGTTGTGATGTTGAATATTGTTGAAACCATGAAATTTTGAGAAATCTTGTGAATAAACATGTTTAATTGATATAGATGATAAGATGTGCGACTTTGGAAGTTTAAAAAGGCGATTTTACATCTAATTATTGATTGAAATTCAACATTGCATATTATGTTCAAAGTTTGAGATTGTTTGAAGATTAGGGGTATACTAATTGTTGTCTTGCCTTTTGATTGTAGCTATGTTTGGAAGAAGCAAGAAAGCAAAGACCTCCGGGCAAGGTTCGTCTTCGGGAGCCGGTTCAGGCTCGGGGGAATATCAAAAGCGTTGGGAACAATTAAGTAATGTTCAAGAAGGTGATGGGCAACTTATTCGACAGGATTGGGATTGGGAAGAGGCCAAGAATAGTCAGTCGGCCTTAGTATGGAAAGACGAAAAATTGAAGGCTCTTTCCCGGTACCGATACAAGAAGTTAGAAGCGAAGATGTGGAAAATGAAGATGGTTACGGGTGTTTCAAAGCCCGTACCTGAGAGGGCAGTGTGTGAACGTACGGTGGATGTCGAGGAGTTTCGAATGATCGGCATAGTGCAAAACTTCGAAAAGATTGGTTGGGAGCGAGTGATTGACTGGTGCGAGGATATCACCACCCGGGTATATTTGGGTGCTGTTTGTGAATGGCTATCTACTCTCCGTTTCGAACATTCTGATAGGCCAACTCATAGGTGGCAGTTGATCGGCAATATTGGCAAAAACCAAATGATCATGTCATTCGAGCATATTAATGCTATTGCGAGATTTGACTCACTTGGGGTTGAAGCCTATGACTACTACGGGTATGTCACACTCCGATTTCCACGTGTCACCGGTGGGCCCGGTGGGGGAGTATCGTGACGTGGTTGGCAACATAATAGTCAAACAACACAATATTTAATATGCACAGCGGAAGCAATTTGAAATATAATACAACCGAATTTAATATTGCAATGTCAAATGTCACAATATTCGGAAGTTTATCCACAGAACGGATCGAAATAAAATATGGAACAATAATTCAACAGACTTCAGGCATCTTAAGCTTGCGAGACTTCTATGATGCTAAGGAGACAACCAACCAATTACGCCTAGTACCTGCATTTAATCTTTTTGGGAAAATACGTCAGTTTACACTGGTAAATACATTCAACTGACTCATTTTAAAAAAATGATTGAAAATTTGTTTGGATGCACGTGGCATAAACATTTTATAATTTGATTAAAATGCACAGAGGCAAAATTTATCTTGTATAACTTGGGCAATTATTTAGCTATATAATCTTGCGAACGAATTACATGTTACTTATGCGTTCAGTAGCCCGGATCTTGTCTGGGTTAAAGATCAATAGACACACCACATTTATTCTTTTGTGCGCTGACAGGTGTACGCCTACACCCCGCGCTTAAGTCGTGGCCATTACTTCGAATGATGCCACGGATATCCGGGACATGGTCATTAACCCCCCAAAGGCTGTAAAGTAAACAAGACTGTTTAAACGAGCCGATCAAATTATTCAATTAACCACCTAAGCGATGGAAGATTTGATGCCCGACCAAGCGGTATTTTATATACCGTAACCCAAGCCCGTATAGGGGAAATAAGTTAAAAGTATTTACCTAAGCAAAGTATAATTCACAATTAGCAAAATGCACGTAGCTTTTACTGGTCCTCCTAATCTGGAACGAAGGTTTTATAATAACCTATTAGAATTCTAACGGGTCTTTAATTAAGCTTAAGCTTAGACCGGCTAGTTTCAAAGATACGGTACGTACGCACGATTAAGCGAAGACCGGATAGAATGTGATTTAGACCCGACAAGTTTGAAGACTTGTTTAATATGGGTTTATTATTCACATTCTGGATTTTGAGATAAAACCGTTAAGGTTTGACCCGTTTCGGCTAATTTATGTAAACTTGTTACATAAACCGAACCGTACGCGTAATAAGCGTGACGGGTATTCATGAGGGCTATATACAGGTTTCCTAAGTTAATTATGCCTCAAATATGTTGTGACATCAGGAAGATGTCTTTCATTATGCCCGAAACGTGTTTAAACACAAACTAGGCCCCGTAGGGGTAGTTTGGTCATTTAAAAGTTTATAAAACAGTTTAAGTAACAACCTGAGTTACAGGTCTGATGTAATCAGCAAATATACTCAATTTGATAAGTTATATCAGTAGGTTAAAGCATATATGTGGAATTTATCATTTTTAACCAAACTATGCCCCGTAGGGGTATTTTGGTAATTTCACATAAGCCGAAAAGCTCAAAACTGAAGTCTGAGTTTATCAACCTTTGCTTACTGTTAAAATATTATAATTTGCTTCATATATCAGTAGGTATCAACCCGGGTATGTCCAATATAATTTTAATACATACTTTGCGTTAAAAACGCTTAATAAGGCGATTAAAGGCCATTTCCGGGTTCGATACTTAAATATGATATTTTTATATTTCTAGAAGGCTGTAAATAATTTATTTATCATATGTGATCAGTAGCAAAAGGTTTGGAGTCATTTAGATATGTAAAACTCATTTTATGGCCCGTTAGGGCAAAAACGACATTTACCGGATTAAGCCTACGACTACTAGTTATGCTCAGCCTAAAATTTATTAAAAATCTTTAAAAATCCCAAAATAATATATTGCATCAGTGGGTAAAAGATTTGATGTCAAAAAGTAGGCTTAACTAGGCTATACGCTAATTACGCCGTTTTATTAACATAAAGCTTTAATTTTGCGATATTGAGCATAACTCTAAATCTACAATTCCAACTGATGTCAAACTTTGCATACAAGTTTATATATCAGTAATTAAAGTTTCTACTCTTTTACATTTCCAAAAATCACGTTTTAAGGTAATAAGGGCATAACGGTCAACATATGAGCAATTAACGGAAACATGCATATTAATTGGATAACTAATGAACCAAGGTGTATAATCACAGAGGGTTGAACTAACATGTAACCTAGTCCAATTAAAGCTCTGAGGTATTTCTAAAACATGCCTTAACGGGTCAGAACTGAAAGTCAAAGTGAAAGTCAAACTGTGTGACTTTCGGTTCCGAACCGGGTCTAAACAGGAAATTGTCGGGTTGAACATGTTTAGACAAGTCCTTACACTAATTACCAAGTTATATTAATGATCAAACAGGTTATAAGTGTTCTACATTTCTAATCATGCATAAATCGCATTTTAAACTTTCTGTTGACTTTTTAATTACACGTTTGACCCGACATTTGACCTAGTTAGAGTGGGAATCAGGGGAAACCCTTTTAAGGTTTTATTACCCACATAATTATCTACTTAAAGGTACTTTTGATTCGACTAATCACTGGACCATTAGGGATTAGTCTTAAAGTCAACCGTTAATTACGACGGTTTGACTTTTAAGCTAAAACTAGGCTAAAACTTAATTAAGAAAGGTTAAGCCAACTTACGAAGGTCCTATGCACGAAATGTGATCACTTGAGAGCAGCCTTGAGCTCCAGAAATGATCAGATAGCTTGAAGAAGATGTGAAGAACAATGGTGCAACTTAGGTCCTTTATATAGTAGATTTCTCACCACAAATCCTTGACACATGAGTCTACAACCCACCACAACTGATCAACACTTGTTCCTAGTGTTTAGGGGGTGCTTTAGGGGTCAAGAGATGTGGAAAAACGGTTAAAGGTCGCGCACAAAAGCCATGGCAGACAACAGCCCAAAGAAAACGGAGCTGGGCACCCCTCGCGCGACACTAAGCCTCCCTCGCGTCGCGCTAGGCCCTATCTGATCATAATTTTATGATTTATTTCCTTTTGATCCTTGGCTCTTCAAAATTCGATTAGGAACTTGTTTTCTTGCATTATGAACCCTCATAATTGATCTATAAAGGCTTTAAAACATATACCCACTTTGTTAAGTCCCCGGTTAACTTTATTGTTACCCGAAAAGTCCTAACTTTCAACGTTTACGCTTTAACCCTTCGCACACGAATTCGATCATAACTTTCTCATACGTTAACGAAACTTTACGAAATTTAAACCGTGTATTCTAGTGAGCATAATTAACCATTACAAAGCTTCGGGTTTGTCAAAATGTCACTCAGAGGTATAACTTAAACATGTTGACACATTTAGCCCCTGTAGTTTGTAATCTCTCACTTTTAGCTCCGTATGATCCATGATTTATTCGTTTGAAGGTATGTGCATCTTGTAGGGTTAATGTACATTATATTTATTCACAGTTGACACTTAGAATACGTATATTCACATACTTTCCATGTTTTGTCAACTTTAGTCCTTCTATAATATTCTTTCACACGTTTTAAACATATGACACGTGTCAACACATTATAGGACGTGAATTTTCGAGGTGTTATATCCTCACCCCCTTAAAATAAATCTCGACCCGAGATTTATTGAAATAAATAAGGGTACTTTTCTTTCATGGTGGATTCAACCTCCCACGTATATTCGGGACCTCTATGGGCATCCCATTTGACCTTTACAATCGGTACATGCTTCCTTCGAAGCTTCTTTACCTGTCGATCTTCAATCGAAAAAGGTTTTTCTACAAACTTTAAGCTCTCATCTATATGCACATCTGTATGCGGTATAACCAGTGATTCATCAGCGAAGCACTTCTTCAGATTGCAGATGTGGAACACATTGTGAATTCCACTGAGCTCTTCTGGTAAGTTTAACTTATAGGCAACTGACCCGACACGTTCGATAACCTCGAAAGGTCCTATGTATCTCAGGCTTAGCTTGCCTTTCTTACCAAACCGCATCACTCCCTTCTAGGGTGATACTTTAAGTAGGACTTTGTCACCCACTTCGAAGTGAAAATCTTTACGCTTTGGATCAGCGTAACTCTTCTGCCTATCCCGGGCAGCCTTGAGACAGTCACGAATCTGGAAAATCTTGTCCGTCGTTTCGAACACGATCTCTGGTCCTGATAACTGGACATCTCCAACTTCCGCCCAACAAACGGGCGATTTACACTTTCTACCGTATAATGCCTCGAAAGGCGCAACCTTAATGCTGGTATGGTAGCTATTGTTGTAGGAGAATTCGATTAATGGTAGGTGTTTATCCCAACTACCACCCAAGTCAATCACACATGCACGTAGCATGTCTTCCAACGTTTGAATAGTACGCTCACTCTGGCCGTCTGTCTGAGGATGGTAAGCCGTACTAAAATTCAAACGTGTGCCCAAAGATTGCTGGAAACTCTTCCAAAAATGCGACGTGTACCTAGTATCTCTATTAGAGATAATGGCCACAGGTATGCCATGTAAGGCTACAATCTTATCAACGTATAACTGGGCTAACATATCGGAGCTATAAGTCTCCTTGATGGGTAAGAAATGAGCTGACTTAGTCAGTCTGTCAACTATAACCCATATTGTATCATTGCCTTTCCTTGTCTTTGGCAACTTGGTGATGAAATCCATCGTCACCATTTCCCACTTCCACGTAGGAAGCTCAGGCTGTTGTAGCAAGCCTGACGGCTTTTGATGCTCGGCTTTGACTTGTGCACATGTCAAGCATTTAGCTACGTGGGTGGCTACAGACTTTTTCAAGCCTATCCACCAATAATTTGCCTTTAGATCCTGGTACATCTTATCAGCTCCAGGATGAACGGAGTATTTGGAACTATGGGCTTCCTGGAGGATAACATCACGAAGTCCTCCATAAATCGGAACCCATATTCGTCCATTCAATTTCAGAAGTCCGTCCTTGCCAAGAGATAACTGCTCCTCAGTTACTCCTAACTTTTCATTAGGATAGTTAGCTTCCAACACAGCTTCCTTCTGTGCAGCTAACAACCTTTCCATCAGACTGTTCTTTATCTCCATGCGCTTGGCATTGATTCGGATAGGTTTCACCCTCTCCTTTCTACTCAAGGCATCGGCGACTACATTCGCCTTGCCGGGATGATATCTGATTTCACAATCATAATCATTTAAAGTTTCCATCCAACGGCGTTGCCTCATGTTTAATTCTTTCTGATTAAACAGATGTTGGAGGCTCTTGTGATCAGAATAAATCACACACTTGACACCATATAGCTAGTGCCTCCAAAGCTTCAGTGCGAATACAACGGCACCCAATTCCAAGTCATGGGTGGTGTAATTCTTTTCATGCACTTTCAATTGTCGTGAAGCGTAGGCAATAACTTTGCCTTTCTGCATAAGCACACACCCCATGCCAGTGTGCGAGGCATCACAGTAAACCACAAAATCTTCTATTCCATCTGGCAATGTCAAAACTAGGGCGTTGCTCAACTTCTGCTTCAGAATATCAAAGGATTCTTGCTGCTTAGGGCCCCAAACAAACTTAACCTTCTTCTTAGTTAAGGAGGTTAGGGGTGCAGCAATCCTTGAAAAATTTTCAATGAAACGCCGGTAATATCCTGCCAATCCCAGGAAGCTACGAATCTCTGTAGGCGTCTTTGACTCTTGCCAGTTCATTACTGCTTCAACCTTAGCGGGATCCACCTGGATACCATGCTCACTGACCACATGTCCAAGAAATTGGACTTCTCGTAGCCAAAATTCACACTTGGAGAATTTGGCATAGAGCGTCTCCTGATGCAGTAGCTTGAGAATACAGCGAAGGTGTTTCTCAAGGTCAGCTTGATTCTTCGAATAGATAAGAATGTCGTCGATGAAAACGATGACGAATTTATCTAAGTACGGTTTGCAAACGCGATTCATGAGATCCATGAACGCGGCCGGTGCATTAGTGAGCCTAAAATGCATCACTATGAACTCGTAATGACCATAACGAGTCCTAAATGCTGTTTTGTGAACGTCTTCGTCTTTAACCTTCAACTGATGGTAGCCTGACCTCAAATCAATCTTCGAGAAATAACTTGCCCCTTGCAATTGATCGAACAAATCGTCGATTCTGGGCAGAGGATACCTATTCTTTATCGTGACTTTATTAAGCTCACGATAATCGATGCACAGACGCATTGATCCATCCTTCTTCTTCACAAATAGGACTGGCGCTCCTCATGGAGACGAACTAGGTTTTATGAAACCCTTGGCTAGCAATTCGTCTAGCTGTGTCCTCAATTCTTTCATTTCCGTTGGAGCCAACCTATAGGGTGCTATGGCAACTGGTGCTGCTCCGGGGATGATATCAATCCTGAATTCCACTTGCCTATCTGGTGGCAAACCAGGTAGTTCTTCTGGAAAAACTTCTGGGAATTCAGAGATGACAGGGATGTCTCCTATCTTCGGTTTGGGCTCATCAATAATCACTTGTGCCATGTAGATGACACAACCCCTCTTTAAACATTTTGAAGCCTTGAGCATGGTCGCTTGCTCAGGCAGCCCATACTGGGTATCTCCCCGAATGGTAAGTGATTCACCAGACGGAGTCTTTATCACTACTTGTTTCTTGTTACAGACATTTTGGGCCTGGTTATGAGATAACCAGTCCATACCCAGAACTATGTCAAAACCGGCCAACTTAAAGGGGAGTAGAGACAGAGGAAAAGAATGGTTCTTAATGGATATAACACATCCATCTAACACAGTTGAGACGGTTTCTATGGTGCCGTCTGCTAACTCCACTTCATAATTTGCACTTAAGGTTTTGATAGGTAAATTTAGCAATTTACAAAACTTATTATCTACGAAAGACTTATCAGCGCCTGAATCAAATAGTACTCTAGCATAGACGTCATTTACAAGGAAAGTACCTGTAATAACGTTGTCGTCTAGTACTGCTTCTTTGGCATCCATTCTGAAGACTCTAGCATTAGTCTTCTTGGCCTCTTCAGGGTTCTTTGCATACTTTGGGCAGTTGGTCTTGATGTGCCCCTTTTCATTGCAACGATAGCATGTTGCGTCCTTCAGCTTCTTGCAATCCAAGGTTTTGTGTTCCTTGGACTTGCACAAACCACAAGCAAAAGATCTTGACTCATTATTCGAGTTCGATCCGAGTCTGCACTTTCCAAAGTGATGTTTCTTGCAAATATTGCACTTGGGCTTCTCATCAGACCGATGCCCATCTCTTCTTGACTCAGACCCCCTCTTGCTATCACTGTTCCCACGGTGCTTCTTGCTCGACCTCTTTGAGTTATCGTCTTCACGCTTTCTCTTTTCGGCATCTTTGTTCCTCAGCGATCATTGCCTGACCGCATCCAAAGTGAGGGACAGAGATATGTCAGTTACCGATCTAAAAGTAGTCGGTCGAGATGCCTTTACGCTTGCCTTTATTTCCGGGGCTAGACCACCGATAAATCGAGCGATTCGTTTGGGCTCCGGGGTTACTAAATATGGAACCAACCGGGACAGCGTGTTAAAGCTCGTGAGGTAAGCTTGACAGTCGAGGTTTGTCATCACCAATGATAGAAATTCAGACTCTATCTTCTCCACCTCATTCTGAGGGTAGTAATTTTCCCTAATAAGGGCAACAAATTGATCCCACGACATGTTGTACAAGGGGATTTTCCCAGTGGCTTGGATCAGTGATCTCCACCAGGCTAGAGCCTCGCCTTTGAAAGATTGCGACACGAACTTGACCACATCCTTTTCAGCGCATCCGCTGATGTCCACAAGTGTATCCATCTCGTCCAACCACGTCATACAATCCACAGCTCCTTTCTCCCCAGTGAAATCCCGGGGTTTACATGAGACAAAATATTTATAGGAGCAACCCTTAGCAAGGGGTCCTTTATTCAGTATGATCCGTTGAGATGGGGCACTGTGGTTTGAGGAGTGTCGATCATCATCTTTCTTCGGTTCGTCCTTCTTGGACGGTGGCTTTGAAGGCTGTGTAGATAGGGTCCTACTACGGGTCCCACTATACTCTTCGTACTGCCTTTCCAAAGCCTGTGTAACAACGCCGTCAATGATCGCTTTCAATTCAGCACCCGTTAAATTAATCCGGGCGTTCTCGTTATTCTCCACTGGATGACTATTACCCTCGTCCGAGTTAGCCATTTTAATTGAACTGTTGCAGAAAACAAGGACAATAGTTTATTTGGGAGTTTATTATGGAATTTGCCCCTTAGGGAAATTCATTAACCATGGTAAACAGAGACCATATTTGGTTAATTTATTAATCATATTTATTTAGGATTTCTACAATAATTTATCCTAATTATAAAACAATAATAGTTTTATTTGTGGCACAAAAGGCCTAGTCGCGTGGACACTTTTAATTTAATCTATGATTTCAGAGAATCAAAACATTAAGGTGTACTGGCACAATAGGCCTAGTCACAAGGACAATTATAAATTATATGCTAGGATTTCAGAGAATCACAGCATTTGAGGTTTGAACCTAGTTCATTACCTTTATTTGACAGGGAGTCATAGCTACCACTGTCTTTTGGCTCATATGGAAATGAGCAGGGCCCGTAGGCATTGTATTACCACGTATGGTTAAAATATGATCATCTTAATTGATGATGTAAACCCAGGATTCAGAGATCATTAAACTGGGTTAGGAATCTTCTAAAGAATTCCCTTATAAAAATGACGTATGTGATTTTTAATAAATCACGTCTGCCAGGAGTGTTATCATATTTTCAGATGTTAACAGGGATACGAATCTTTTAAACAGGTCTTACCATCTTGGCCAGGTCTTTATAATGACACTCAGGCTAGGTTTCACTCATAAGATTCTTATTAATATTTAAATAGGCAGATTTAACGTTTAAAAGGAATGATTTTGATTTATTTATTTCATATTTAATAATTATATAATAGCAAAGATGAAATTTATAAATAAGCATTCCATTACTTTATTAAAATATTACATGCTGCCCTAAACGGGTCTTTTCAACAAACAATTTCCCGCGCAGGGGTCAAACAAGTACTTACCCACGCAGGGGCTTAATACACACATACCCACGCATGGCTTAATAATATAACAGTCCACGCAGGGACCTTGAACAAACAAACTAGTCCACGCAGGGACTTTAAGCAAACATTATACCCTCGCAGGGGTTAACGGAAGATAGACCCACGCAGGGGTCAAAACAAACACACATACATACCCACGCAGGGGCTTAAACAAATACAGGCCCACGCAGGGTCTTAACAATAATTGGAAGGATTCAGTGGTCCTTCTTGTTCTTCCCTTTGATCAAGCTTGCTAATCCTTGGAAGAAGCTCTGTCTCTCCCTACGGTCACGGTAGAAGCCTCGCTCTACTTCATCCAACCTTTGTAGGATTTCCTCCCTTTCTGGGGGAGAAAACCGTGGCGGCTACGATTGCGTCCTAATAATAGGCCTAGGAGGTATCTGGTACCCCTGAGTCGGGTAACCTACTCCCCATGGATCTCCATAGGGTCCTTGGGTGTTGTAGTTCGCCGCTACCATGTAAGGGTCGGCCTCCGCGTAACCATAGTTGTGGTGAGTCGGCGGTTCAAACGGGTTATACGCCATGGAACCCGTATATGCCGGAATTGGGTTGTCAAAACCCATTGGCGGTGGCTGTGGTACAGCTGGGTTGGAGGGTCCACCCATTTGTGGGTCCTCCTGATCTGGCGGATAGTGGCTGCCACTGGATTGACGTGGGGTACTGAAATGGAAATCCCCTGCTCGTGACGACATACGCGCACCGGTTCTCCTTCTCCTTGGCGGTTGCGGAGGTGCCGGCTGCACTGGCGGCGGTGGAGGCGGTGGCGTGACTGCCACGAATCTGGAATCCACAGAGGGATCCTGTTGCTGCTGCGGCTGCTGCTGCTGAGGAGGCGACGAATGGTGAGGAGGTGTATAGTACCATTCGTGCCGAGTGAACATAGCTTGAAAGCTATCCGGACTAACATAGGGTGATCCGTGGAACGAAGATCCGTCGGAGATCTCGATCGGGTGGTTTGGAGTGCCACTGGCTGGCTCGACGGGGTCCGTATCCTCGTCCATGTCGTCCGCATTATCTCCAGAGAAATGGTCTTCTGGCCCTAGTGGGTTAAAACCCACGGGTTCTTGTATGTAGCCTACCGGATTGATCCGGCCCCGAAAAGCAGGTGTAGGATCCCCGAAAGAATGATGCGATAGGGATCGCTGCAATGGTATATATGAAGGTTGAGGGTTGTTGGGCTCGTATTCTGGTTGCGGCCCAAAAGGGTTAGGAGGTGTTGAACTATGTGAGACCGACCATCTAGCCGACTCAAAAAGGTTTCTCCGGTTCTGCCGGGGATCGTCACTCTCCGTTGTAGATAGAGCTCGAACATTCGAAGGTCCAGCTTCATTATCGTTGGGGGCGGTGACTGGCCCCTTGCCTCGTCCTCTCCTTCGGAAGAATCTTGGCGGCATTTTTAAATCCTGTCATTATAATATGAGATAACAAACAAAATATATGCAAAATAAAGGACAACACAAACAAAGTGGAATTTGTCCTATGTTATATGTCTAGACTCGAAAGTTTAGAATTGTGCAATTGTGTAACTGAGATTAAACAAAAAAGGCTAGTGTTTAATTCGCTCAGTGTTGGCTCTGATACCAACCTGTCACACCCCAATTTCCACGTGTCACCGGTGGGCCCGGTGGGGGAGTATCGTGACGTGGTTGGCAACATAATAGTCAAACAACACAATATTTAATATGCACAGCGGAAGCAATTTGAAATATAATACAACCGAATTTAATATTGTAATGTCAAATGTCACAATATTCGGAAGTTTATCCACAAAATGGATCGAAATAAAATATGGAACAATAATTCAACAGACTTCAGTCATCTTAAGCTTGCGAGACTTCTATGATGCTAAGGAGACAACCAGCCAATTACGCCTAGTACCTGCATTTAATCTTTTTTGGGAAAATACGTCAGTTTACACTGGTAAATACATTCAACTGACTCATTTTAAAAAAAATGATTGAAAATTTGTTTGGATGCACGTGGCATAAACATTTTATAATTTGATTAAAATGCACAGAGGCAAAATTTATCTTGTATAACTTGGGCAATTATTTAGCTATATAATCTTGCGAACGAATTACATGTTACTTATGCGTTCAGTAGCCCGGATCTTGTCCGGGTTAAAGATCAATAGACACACCACATTTATTCTTTTGTGCGCTGACAGGTGTACGCCTACACCCCGCGCTTAAGTCGTGGCCATTACTTCGAATGATGCCATGGATATCCGGGACATGGTCATTAACCCCCCAAAGGCTGTAAAGTAAACAAGACTGTTTAAACGAGCCAATCAAATTATTCAATTAACCACTTAAGCGATGGAAGATTTGATGCCCGACCAAGCGGTATTTTATATACCGTAACCCAAGCCCGTATAGGGGAAATAAGTTAAAAGTATTTACCTGAGCAAAGTATAATTCACAATTAGCAAAATGCACGTAGCTTTTACTGGTCCTCCTAATCTGGAACGAAGGTTTTATAATAACCTATTAGAATTCTAACGGGTCTTTAATTAAGCTTAAGCTTAGATCGGCTAGTTTCAAAGATACGGTACGTACGCACGATTAAGCGAAGACCGGATAGAATGTGATTTAGACCCGACAAGTTTGAAGACTTGTTTAATATGGGTTTATTATTCACATTCTGGATTTTGAGATAAAACCGTTAAGGTTTGACCCGTTTCGGCTAATTTATGTAAACTTGTTACATAAACCGAACCGTACGCGTAATAAGCGTGACGGGTATTCATGAGGGCTATATACAGGTTTCCTAAGTTAATTATGCCTCAAATATGTTGTGACATCAGGAAGATGTCTTTCATTATGCCCGAAACGTGTTTAAACACAAACTAGGCCCCGTAGGGGTAGTTTGGTCATTTAAAAGTTTATAAAAGAGTTTAAGTAACAACCTGAGTTACAGGTCTGATGTAATCAGCAAATATACTCAATTTTCTAAGTTATATCAGTAGTTTAAAGCATATATGTGGAATTTATCATTTTTAACCAAACTATGCCCCATAGGGGTATTTTGGTAATTTCACATAAGCCGAAAAGCTCAAAACTGAAGTCTGAGTTTATCAACATTTGCTTACTGTTAAAATATTATAATTTGCCTCATATATCAGTAGGTATCAACCCGGGTATGTCCAATATAATTTTAATACATACTTTGCGTTAAAAACGCTTAATAAGGCGATTAAAGGCCATTTCCGGGTTCGATACTTAAATCTGATATTTTTATATTTCCAGAAGGCTGTAAATAATTTATTTATCATATGTGATCAGTATCAAAAGGTTTGGAGTCGTTTAGATATGTAAAACTCATTTTATGGTCCGTAAGGGCAAAACCGACATTTACCGGATTAAGCCTACGACTACTAGTTATGCTCAGCCTAAAATTTATTAAAAATCTTTAAAAATCCCAAAATAATATATTGCATCAGTGGGTAAAAGATTTGATGTCAAAAAGTAGGCTTAACTAGGCTATACGCTAATTACGCCGTTTTATTAACATAAAGCTTTAATTTTGCGATATTGAGCATAACTCTAAATCTACAATTCCAACTGATGTCAAACTTTGCATACAAGTTTATATATCAGTAATTAAAGTTTATACTCTTTTACATTTCCAAAAATCACGTTTTAAGGTAATAAGGGCATAACGGTCAACATATGAGCAATTAACGGAAACATGCATATTAATTGGATAACTAATGAACCAAGGTGTATAATCACAGAGGGTTGAACTAACATGTAACCTAGTCCAATTAAATCTCTGAGGTATTTCTAAAACATGCCTTAACGGGTCAGAACTGAAAGTCAAAGTGAAAGTCAAACTGTGTGACTTTCGGTTCCGAACCGGGTCTAAACAGGAAATTGTCGGGTTGAACATGTTTAGACATGTCCTTACACTAATTACCAAGTTATATTAATGATCAAACAGGTTATAAGTGTTCTACATTGCTAATCATGCATAAATCGCATTTTAAACTTTCTGTTGACTTTTTAATTACACGTTTGACCCGACATTTGACCTAGTTAGAGTGGGAATCAGGGGAAACCCTTTTAAGGTTTTATTACCCACATAATTATCTACTTAAAGGTACTTTTGATTCGACTAATCACTGGACCATTAGGGATTAATCTTAAAGTCAACCGTTAATTACGACGGTTTGACTTTTAAGCTAAAACTAGGCTAAAACTTAATTAAGAAAGGTTAAGCCAACTTACAAAGGTCCTATGCACGAAATGTGATCACTTGAGAGCAGCCTTGAGCTCCAGAAATGATCAGATAGCTTGAAGAAGATGTGAAGAACAATGGTGCAACTTAGGTCCTTTATATAGTAGATTTCTCACCACAAATCCTTGACACATGAGTCTACAACCCACCACAACTGATCAACACTTGTTCCTAGTGTTTAGGGGGTGCTTTAGGGGTCAAGAGATGTGGAAAAATGGTTAAAGGTCGCGCACAAAAGCCATGGCAGACAACAGCCCAAAGAAAACGGAGTTGGGCACCCCTCGCGCGACGCTAAGCCTCCCTTGCGTCACGCTAGGCCCTATCTGATCAGAATTTTATGATTTATTTCCTTTTGATCCTCGGCTCTTCAAAATTCGATTAGGCACTTGTTTTCTTGCATTATGAACCCTCATAATTGATCTATAAATGCTTTAAAACATATACCCACTTTGTTAAGTCCCCGGTTAACTTTATTGTTACCCGAAAAGTCCTAACTTTCAACGTTTACGCTTTAACCCTTCGCACACGAATTCGATCATAACTTTCTCATACGTTAACGAAACTTTACGAAATTTAAACCGTGTATTCTAGTGAGTATAATTAACCATTACAAAGCTTCGGGTTTGTCAAAAGGTCACTCAGAGGTATAACTTAAACATGTTGACACATTTAGCCCCTGTAGTTTGTAATCTCTCACTTTTAGCTCCGTATGATCCATGATTTATTCGTTTGAAGGTATGTGCATCTTGTAGGGTTAATGTACATTATATTTATTCGCAGTTGACACTTAGAATACGTATATTCACATACTTTCCATGTTTTTTCAACTTTAGTCCTTCTATAATATTCTTTCACACGTTTTAAACATATGACACGTGTCAACACATTATATGATGTGAATTTTCGAGGTGTTACAGGGTATGATCAGTTTTTGGACAATAAAATAAACGATGCTGATCCGTTGAGACTGTTAGAGGACACACTGCCAGGTTCCGGGGGTGCAGGGGAGTTGAGAAGCGATTTGTCTTTGATGGGAAAAATACTCCAAGGCATTTCGTAAGAAAATATTATGGTGTGGTATGGGGACCATGGTAAAGTGAAGGCACCCGACTGCCGGGTTTTGCATGCGTTGTTGTATGGGACGCCCAAGCTATCCTGGCGTCAAATTGTGATGATCAATACATGGGATACAAGGGAATCATTCAAGCGGAAGATGATCCCTTATGCAAGGTTGATTAGCGCAATGATTCTGCAGCAGAATGCATTGCCTCAGGAGTCACTGTGGGTGTCTAAGCCCATCGATCAGTTCAACTTCGCCTCCATAAGATGACATTGGAAGATAACAGTGAAAGCGTTTGGTCATCTTTACACGGTTGAAGATGAACAAGGAGATAGTTACTGATTTAATGAGCAGAGAAAGGGTGATGAAGAGGATGATGAAGAAGAAGGCGATGAGGAGATGCCTGATGTTGAGGAGGAGACGGATCCTTCCGGTCCGCGGGGACCGAGGCGGAGGTATAGGAAGCAGCATAGGGAAATCTCTGCTAATGTGGCAGACTTTGTGAACCAGAGGCAGATACCGACATACCAGTTTTGGACCCGTGGGCAACAAGCGGTTTACGATAATGTATCGGCCGGCATTGGTGAAGCGAGAGAACACCATGCAAGCAGAAGAGAATGGGAAGAGACGCAAGGGGCGTACTCGCAAGAGTAATGGGGTTTTCAAGCATCCTTTCGCGAGAGGGTGGAGAAACAGATGGAAGAACAACAACTGCAACAAGCGTTACAACAGTCTCAGATGGAACGTTTGTTACAGTTGCAAGAAGAAGAAAGGGCCCACAGACGGGCATGGGAGGAAGAAGAGGCTAGGCGTCACAATGCACAAATGGAATTGGAACAACGTCGATGGAGAGCTTTGGCTGTCTCTAACCAAATGGCGATTAATAACACCAAGATACTCCACGATCAGGAGCGCCATCAAAGAGACCTTCAAGCCGGTCTCCCGTACGCCGAACACTCGGGGTGGACCGATTACCCCAATCTTCCTCATCCACTAGGCCCATCCGATCCCACCCCTCTTTGGCCCGAGGCAGTCGGCTCTAGTTTCATTCCGATTCCTTACCAGCCACCGCCACAAGGAGAGTCAAGCCCACTAGATAACTACAAGGATATGTTTGAGGCCCTCACTGGTTATCCGTACCAGCCGAACCCGCCAGTGAACCCTGATGAGAGATATCAGCGGTAGAGGCAAGGTACGTTTTTGTTGTTGTTGTTGTATATTATTTTGTTTCCGTTATCTTTATTTCATGTTAATTACTTTCGCCTAGTTAAATGAACGTTGTGGGTGTGTTTCCTATATAACCCTCACGAGACCTCTTGTCCTCCCAAGCTATTGGGGGGTTTAAAAGGGCTTGTTGCATAAGCTAAATGCAACCGTGATTCCTACGAAAGTGAGTTAGGTTTGTTGTTGTTGTAAATTATTTTTCCACATAAATCAAAGTAAAATAACGTATAGCTTGGTAATGTTTTCATAAAAGTGGTAGAACTAGGTAACTAACAAATTTTGATGGTTGTGAGAAGCATGCCTCTACACAAGGGTTAAGATTTGTAGGTACATTGGGTTCATGGGACAACCGCTTTCATGAAGAGGAGAGGAGCATACGAAGAATGAGCTCACAAACCAGGTGCATACGTTTCTTTTTACTTTTGATCTTTAGATTAGCAAATAAGTGGAATGTATTTTGTATATTATTTTTCCAGGGTGAAATTTTGGGGGAATTAGCCGTGTCACATCCCTTGTGCGTTTAATACTCTAGTTCTTACACATTGAGGACAATATGTACCTCAAGTGTGGGGATGGGGGAAAATTTCAAAAAATTTTCAAAAATGTCTTGTTTCAAAAGCGGTCTTAAAGCACAAGTAACTAAGTCAACGAGGGATGTCACAACCCATTTGGTCTTTTGTCATGGTCAAGTTCAAATTAATAGCATGACGGGTATTTAGCGGGTGGTTATTTGGGAATAATCCGCCTAAGAAACTAGTTTTTTTATGCATGTCACATACCATACCTTTTATATATGTGAGGTTTTGAGCCACTTTTACATCATAGAATTACATATTTATGTTTCTTTGTTTGAGTGGACCATTAGTCATGTACTGTAGAACTTGCATCTTTTGATACGTTTGAGACTATAGACCGAATACAAGCACGAGAATGATTAAGGCATTAGGTAAACCTTTTCTTTTAAAACCTTTTATCTATCCTTACCCAAACAAATTCCCTAGTCGCCCATTTTGAGCCTAATCCCTTCGTTTGATCACCATATAGCCCATAACCTTAAACCTTTTTCTTTTTAACCCGTGTGATGGAAATTCGATTATAGGAGTCGTATTTGTATAGTTGTTCTTGTTTGTTTGCATATGAAAAAAAAATTATGAAAAAGAATTTAAAATCATTGAAGAAAAACACAAAAAGAAGTGTTAGTAGTTGTTGAATAAAAGGCGAATGTTGTTGCCTCATATTTGGTGTTTATAGTTAGTTTTGTTAGAATAGTCATTTGTAATAAAAATCGAATTTTCATCACCTTAGCCACTTTAAAATATCCTAATCCCTACCCTTCGCCTAGCCCCGTTACAACCCTTACAAAGACCTTATGACTTGTGCTTAGTATTCGTGATCAATGGTGGAGAATGATTGAGTTGCAAGCTTATGCGGGTATGTGTTCTAATCGGTTTTGAGTGAATATTCTTTGAAGCGCAAATAAATTATAAACATTAGCCAATTTACAAGCCGAGTGGAGAGAACATTGTGAGGGACATGCATGAATTGTTGGTTTCACGGGCGGGTTAATCTTGGGTAACCATTTGTGTAT
Organism: Helianthus tuberosus; assembly: GCA_030545235.1. Lineage (NCBI taxonomy): Eukaryota > Viridiplantae > Streptophyta > Magnoliopsida > Asterales > Asteraceae > Helianthus > Helianthus tuberosus. The sequence goes on along the minus strand of JARYGA010004865.1, from coordinate 14,358 downwards.
GTGAAATCACATTACCGTTAAATGTATTGAAAATTGTAAAGAGTTTGAACTTTAGCATGACATTGGACCTTAACCTTCGTCCGTGGAATGGGGAGTGTATTTGTTGTTCGACCCACGTGAAAGTGAAAAACAGATTTGCTTGAGGGCAAGCAAAAGACAAGTGTGGGGATGTGATACGTGGTCGAAAACCGGTGTTTGTTTATGTCTAAGTTTACGTTTTTACTTAACTTTTTATCCCGAATAGCCTACTTGTAAAAGGATTTGCGTTTTGCAGGTCTTGTGAAGTTTAAGGAGCTAATGGGGAGCTAAACGGATCACCGGAGCGAAAAATGGACCATCGGGACGCGAAACGGGTCAACCGGGAACTCAAGATGCAAAAAACAGGAATTGGAGATTTGGAGCACCGTCGGCGACGGCCCGTGGAGTTCACCGTAGCTTGTTTTGGCCGTAGATAGCCAGTTAGGCCGTCGGAGAAAAAGCGGGCAAGCACATACCGTCGGCGACGGTGTCTCAATTTTCAACCGCGGACAAGTTGCTTTTGGGTGTTGTTTGACGAAGAAAAACAGAATTTTCACCATCAATTCGGGAGTTACATATTTTGGGGATATTTGAACTTCTTCTTGGAGCCATTATTCATCTATCTTTGACCTACCATTCATCTACCATCATTCCTACATCCCGAATCAAGAACGATAGCAACATCATCTTCTTGAATCGAAAACCTAGTTCCATCAATCCATCAATCCACTCAATCCACTCAACCACTCACCATCATCACTCATCCAAAACCCTAACCTTCATCATTCACCATTCTACAAGTTTCAAGATGATCCAATTCAAGTCTTGTGCATCCGTTGATCGTGCCATTTCCACCATGAGCGGCTAATTTCTTGGAGGTTTCACCCCGGTGTAGGTTATTGTAAGTCTAGGGTTTAAACATTGTTCTTGGTTTGAGTTTGTGACAATTTGCTATTTGATTTTGAAGCTTATGACAATTGTCTTGCATTTGTATTGAATTCATAAATTGTCGAGTGAAGATTAAATTTGACTTTATGAAATGTTTATGTGCAATTATGCCTTGTCTAGGTTAGAGTTTACATGTTCTGTGCATTGTGGTCCGTTATTTATAACGTTGATAGCTTTTGGCACCTAAGCCTCGCGACACTAAATCCGTTAATCATCTTTGCAATTGATTCAAACCTAAAACGTGTAGAAACCCTAGGATTTCAATTACCGAACTTGGTGTGAACCTTGTTTTCTTATCATTGTTCAATTAATCAATTTTAATTCTTGCAATTTGTTAATCACTAGTAGTTAATCCATGCAATCATTTTAGTAATTCTAATTCACATCTTTCAATTAAACAAAAATACAAAAACATATCATATCATAGCAAGCTTCATAAGTGTGACATATTTTCATAATTCAATCGAATCCATTCGCAAACCACATACTCTTCGTGGTTCGACCCCTTACTACCACTAGCTATTTGTTAAGGGTAATTTGGGACTATAAATATTATCTTTGACCGGAGCGCGACACTCCGATCTGCGCACGAAGGCTAAGGCACCCCCGGTGCCGTCGAACTCTCGAGGTTTGTGGTCTAAGAACTGCTTGTAGGTGCATCCTTCGCTGTGTTCGGAGCAAAGGGCCTCGAGCTGTGAAATAGCCTGTGAGATGCGCTCTTGTAGTTCTGCTGCTGTTGTTGGCGGAGGGTTGTTGGTAGCGATGTTCCCTTGTATCGACATCTTCTAAGAAGAAGACTGGTTAGTCAGGTTATATTTGTTCAGGGGATGCATATAGTTGTTTTGAGGTCATATGTACATACATGTATTTGATTTTTATATCAGCCAATCAAGCAATAGCATAATCATAGCATAACCAAGTAATTTGGTAATTATGTTTAATGAGAGCATAGTAAGCAAGCACGTAGCATTATTATTACAACACTCATATATGGATCAACAATCGTGCTTAACGAAGACATAGCGACTGAGCTTTCGTTGGTCATTGGACACAAAGTATTGTCGCATGTTTTATGATGATTGGGCTCTCATTATTCTCCGACCACAATTGTATCGTCTTTCAAAATGTATCACATCAAGAGGGGCACAGGGTCACCCTACCCTTGCCCAACAAGTATATCAGTGTATCAAAATCACGTAGTCTGAAGTGGTCTTTAAAAGTCTCCACAATCCCGGCTTATCACTAGTGTCTTTACCCAAATGTAATGCATTCCGCATAATCCAGAAACCACTATACCAGTGTCTGAGGTGGAGGAGGAAAGAAAAGTAACTGTGAACATGCGTGGACTTCCTCCTCGGGCTTGTGTACACGTCTAAGTAATTATCTGCTCTGCCGCTCGACAGTAAAGAAATGAGCATCAAAAAACCTAGGAAAGGTGTAATAGCAACGGTTGAGAGCGCAAAAGGAACCTTGATAAATGTGGAGGATCAAAGTATGCTGGCAATAGACAGGGTGGAGGACGTGGTGTCAGCTCAAGCTCCAACACTCTGCGACTCATATTCTCAAACTGTAGCTGATGTTATAGGAGCATTTCATCCCGGGTGTAGCCTCCATAGTGTAAGGGTCTAATATTAGCATAGTGTATGATAAGAACCATCGAAATGGCTCATCTAGCGATGTAGAGGTGAAAGTAGCAAACGGTGCGGCCTATGAGGTCAGGGAAAATGCTGCTATGTGTAGCCTCCATAGTGTAAGGGTCTAATATTAACGTAGTGTATGATAAGAACCATCGAAATGGCTCATCCAGCAATGTAGAGGTGAAAGTAGCAAACGGTGCGACCTGTGAGGTCGGGGAAAACACTGCTGTAGCAAAAGGATCATCATGTGGGTGCTGACCTGGAGTACCTTCCCAGGGTGCGGTTAGGTCCTGAAAGGAAGCGATAGGCATGTCGGTGCAATGGACGTCGGTCTCCATAGGAGCAATACCAGCGGTTGAGGGTGCAGGAACAAACGTCTCGATCAATTAGGATATCATCGGTGCAGGTACTGGGTCAGATATAAGGGATGCAATGCATGGTAAACCAAAAGAAACATGGTCATGGTCAAGTAAAGGTGCAGGTTCAGCCGGTGTAACATCAAGCTGACCCAAAAGGAATAGGAACCGTCTCAGGAGCAGGCTCTGGGTCGTGTAAAGATGTGGTATCTCGAACAGGTGATAGTGCAGCAGTTATAGCGGTGTCGTCGTCTAAATCAGTAATAGGAAGCTACAATCCGGCCGCCTGTAAGGCTGTAGATGTCACAGACTCAAAGGAGTCTGAAATCGAATGCATGCTAGAATCAGAGGATAGCTTGTTAACAGGGGTCTTAAAAAGTGAAATTAGTAACAACATTCTCGTCTAACTTTCCATCATCATAGGTGTTATCAGAAGGACCATCAATAACATGCCAATGTCATCATCAATTATTCGTTGAGTAGCCTACCTTCGGAAGGAATGTTCATAGGAGGAGTGTTGTCGAGGATCGGAGCCATGGTGTGTTCACCATCGGGGTGACCAGTGGTGAAATGGTCATGGACTGAAACAAGAGTGACATGAGGATTCTTGTCAGAGAAGTCATTAGCTAGGGTAAATCATTGCCAAAATCTGGTAGCGCGGATGGCTGCAAGTCGTCCTCGCCCTTGGTCAGTATGTCAGGGTCACTTTCAGTGTTTGGCGTAAACATCCTCGGGGCAGGTGCAATTTTCATTATTTTGTGGTGGTGGCCCTAGGGTCATCACGTCTGACAATTCGCTTTTTAATCAAAGTGACATGTGTGCCGGTACATATTAGTCATAACACATATATCCATGATAGTCACTAGAAATTAGCGTATGCAATTAAAAGTAATTTATCATGTAGTCATGTATTCACATTATTCTTCCTAGTCTCTCAGACTAAACTTCCCAGTCTCTCAGACTAATCACCCAGTCTCTCAGACTAATCACCCAGTCTCTCAGACTAATCACCCAGTCTCTCAGACTAATCACCCAGTCTCTCAGACTAAACATCCAGTCTCTAAGACTAAACACCTAGTCTCTAAGACTAAACACCCAGTCTCTAAGACTGAACCTCCCCAGTCTCTAAGACTGATCCTCCCCAGTCTCTAAGACTGATCCTCCCCAGTCTCTAAGATTAAATCCCTGGTCTCTAAGATTGAATCCCTGGTCTCTAAGACCAAACCTCCCAGTCTCTAAGACTAAATCCCTGGTCTCTAAGACTAAATTTCCCCAGTCTCTAAGACTGACTCCCTGGTCTCTAAGACCAAATTTCCCCAGTCTCTAAGACTGACTCCTTGGTCTCTAAGACAAAACTTCCCTCAGTCTCTAAGACTGAACCCCTCAGCCTCTAAGACTGAACCTCCCCCAGTCTCTAAGACTGAACCTCCCTCAGTCTCTAAGACTGAATTATAAACATAAATTTTGAAATGTGTATTGTGCCCTCTTTTTTTTGTAAAAATGTTTATTCCCTGGATCTGGACGTTTTGTATATGCAATGTAAAATGTTTGAAAACATTTTCGTGAGAGCCCTGATGATCATAGTCTAGACTCGAGAAAGAATCCTAGTTCGCTATCATCGAGGCTCTGATACCAAGCTGTCACACCCTGACTTTTGCGGAAGCGTGATTATGGTTTGAATTTTTTTAATATCATTGCATTCAATCATAACATCGACTATATGATAAAACCATAGATTTGCCATCCATAAAATAAGTTTAAAACATAATAACCTTGTTTCAAAAGCGTAGACTTAAATTTCAAGTTTTACAATCATACAAAATGTTTATGAGTTCACTAAGGACTCAACAAAAGATATTAAATAGCACCAAGGTTTGGAGGGCGTGTCTTGTCCAGGAAAGAGACACACTGACCAAACTCAAAGACCACGGATGACATCTTTATTCTTAACGCAGCATAAAAACTCCCAACGCCCGCCAGATCCACTTATAAATTCCCTGAAATACATGTAGTTTGAAAAACATCAACAAAAGTTGAGCGAGTTCATGTGTTCGTTTGTGTGTATGTATAAGCCTTTGAAACATTGTAAGTATGTATGTAAGTCCCTGGTATGTAGCAATAAGGAAAAAGAGATCGCCAATGGTTTGCAAGGCCATTGATATGTGTGAAGTGATGTAGGAAGACTCAAACCTAGCAGATTTCGTCGGTAAGACATAGTCACCTCATGGTCCACTCAGCGGACTCAGGAGTGTGGCTCGCTACACCCGAATAGATCTATCACTCATGTCCCTCGGTCCTACAACGAGCATTAATTGTCTCAAGTATCCGCCTACCCACTCGCATGATCTAAGTAGTAAACCCTCCTTAAGCTAACTATACCATGTATAGAAATGTCTGTAATAATTGTAACATGCATTTCACCCCCGAAGTATAAAACTGAAAACAGTTAGAAGAAAAGGGGGACATGAACTCACTGTTTTGCGTCTTCGTATCCAGTGTAACTCAAATCCCTTCGGCAAACACAACTACCTACAATGTACTGACGTCTATTAGACGAACGGGCCTTGCCTTGGCTTAGAGTTTAATGTTTTGAGTTGCGTTTCCGAATATTATTCCAAGTTATAATTATTAGCTAAAATAATTATATTTGGTTTTGGAATAATTGTTTAACCAATATTTTTGTATTAATACTTCTCAAGTATTTTAATTCCGTATTTCCTTCCCAAGTATGGGGGTATTCATACATGTATATTGTAGTTCCGAAATAATATATTTTTAAGTCTCACTTAAAATGTATATAATTTATTTATCAAAAATAATGTATTCCCAAAAGATATATATTTTCCCAAAATAATATATTTTCACTTCTTTTGTCTCCCAAAATAATATTTACCAAAAAAAAATAGTTGTACGAGTATTTTCCAGAATATTATATAAGTTACGTTTTATCGTTTGGCTTCACAATATTAAGTGTGTAACTTATAGTTCATTCCTTGTGTTCTTTGGTATTATTTTGGAGTTGTAACTTCTTGGTATTTGTAAGTTATATTATTTTACCTTAAATATTATAACTACTCCACAAGTATACAAATATTCACCTAAGTGTCTTGATATAAAATATATTCTAAATATATATTTATCCGTTTTTATTTACAAAAACCAACCTCCAATACTTTGTATTTTTGTTACAAAAATTATGGCGAGGTTTATATAAAAAGCATAGTTTAAAATACACTAGTAAACACTTGTCTAGAAAATAATTTCTAAGTGTTTATATTTTTAGAAAATTTCGCCATAGTTTCCCCTAAAAACGGAGGTGTCCATGCTATTAAAGCATGTAGGATCGTTTTCCCGACCAAATGAGTCGATCAGAAGCGTTTTTAGACAGAATCAGAGGCGGAATTCATTAATTCGGTCTTCGTTCAGCTTGTATAACACTAGAATCACTGTTAACTGTCTTGTTTATTGATCTGATAACAATTTACAGGCCAGAGACACTTCTACAGCACTTCGGCGTCGGAATCTAATTTCGTACGAAATGAATCAGGCACACCCCTATATATAGACTTCTAATTTCGCATGAAATAGCCAACATGCTATTTCGTACGAAATAATAGTGTTGATTTCGTACGAAATAGCCAAATGCTATTTCGTGCGAAATACCTTCAACTCTGATTTCGTACGAAATAGCCGAGTGCTATTTCGTGCGAAATCACATTATTACGTACATTTCTCGTTTTTTGTGCCTTGATCTTTCAGTACTAATCTAAGACTCGAACGAAGACGAAGTCGACAGACGTATGTACCAACAGACTCCCCCTCGGATGTTGACGAGTCTTCGGTACGAGTCTTCATCATGTCAACTCTTCGGTCTTGATTGGTCTTGATTACTATTTCAGCATGTTCCAGGATCTATCTCTGGCTTTAACCTCGTCAGACTCCCCCTTTCATCAAGCTGGGATCGCTGTCTGGAATCAACTATCACCTCGAGATCAACCCTGGCTTTAACTCTGTTTAAGGTTTTCACAGATTCTGAATCGTAACCTGGCTTTCCGTAGCAACAGGATCAGAAACCTGACTTTCACCTACACAAATCTCAACCACTTGTAATATAAACATATTTGACACTAAAAAGAAATACTCAAACTCTTGAATTTTAACATTCCAAATTATAATTCAAATTAATGAATCATCTAAATGTTTCAAATTCAAAACTTATTTCCATCAAACTTCCCCAAACCATCTATTCATCATGTTTAGCCTTTTGGATTTTGAAAATCAGCTTTCCAATATCAGTTGTCGAAAATCTTATTGAATTTTTGATATTAATGAAAGCAAAAAGAAATATACACAGACAATATTTTTGTGAGTTTGTGTAAGAGGATCGTATCAGTTTTTGAGACAAATCACCAACACCGTTAAGCTTTTGACATTTTAAGTTCTAAACGATTCACATTGATTGACGATATAATTGTCCTCTTAAACTCAATCTAAAAACTTTCGAAATGCTTACCGATACGTTAAGGTATATTAATTCGGCACTAAATTCTTATGGACCCCATGATTTCAGCATATCCCCTCATCATGCAATACACTAACTCAAGTAATGCCTTTAAACTTTCATCAACTGTGATATGTGCGAAAACAAAGCAAAATGTTTAAACATTAACAATCAGGTCGATCTTTCGATACGCAGAGAAAGTCCAATGTTTAAACAAAATAAGGAAAAACAAAAACAAGTTGAAGATGTTTAGGCTTTAACCACCAGTTCGATACTCCCGTATACGCAAAGGTGATCCAAAGCTTAAACGAAACACCAAAGAAAATAAAGCAGAACGTTTATGCATTAACATCCAGGTCGATACTCACGTATACACAGAGGATGTCCAATGCTTAAACAAAATAAAGAAATAAAACAAGTTTAAGTCTTTGCAAAATAAAATGCACAATCACAGCGATTTTTTCAGTAAAGTTATGGAAGTTCACAAACTTAACCGGTTTTATGTCTTAAGACAATCAGCGATTACTGAGCAGGCACACAATCAAGAAGGACAAAACTTAGTACTATGCTTTAAATCATGTTTCCCACTAGAACTAGGCTTTTTCATTTAAGTTTGTATCGTTATCACATATCTACTAGTCTAGCTGAGCCTATCGTCATATCTTTAGTGAGACGGTAATCATTTCATTTCTTTAGCATGCTGTGATAGTCCACTGATTTTCTATCATTTCCTCTTATTCACAATTCATTTTTGCTTTTTCAATGTTTTTGACATTATCAAATTTTTTTATTTTTTTTAACATTTTTAAAATTTTTACTCCCCCTAAAATCAAAAAATGTTTCAACTTTGATTTTCTGGGAAAATTTGAAAACAAACTGTATAAGAAATGTGACATCCTGAAATCAAATCACTTCAATTCGCCATCCATTTGGCATAAACAATCAGAACTCCCCCTGACAACAAACTATTTTCCCATTATGATTTCAAAACACTTAAGTTTGTTTTAATCAAAATGGTTTTTCCGGAAAAATCAGTTTTGTTGTTACCACTTGTAGGTTAGGGGTTAATTTCATCACATTGTTTTTCTTTAACCACATGTAAAGATTTAACATTTCCCGATTTTCACACCACAATCACTCGTAGGAAAGATAAATCAAGTATAACTTAATGTCCCTGATTAATCTTTTGAATTTCGAAATATCACCAAAGTGAATTTCTCAAGAAAGATGCCGATTCCTACTCCCCAATTACTAACCCGGGAGTTCCGGCAAGTCAGTTTTTCTATTTGAAAAGATTCACCAAAGCCTGACGGTCCTTGGGTGATTTTGAATTCTTGTTCAACAATGGTGGAAAATTTACATCATCCATTGTTAGAACAGAATTCTCAACTTTTACCTCAACAGATGACTCATCTAATTTTGACAAATCAGACTCATTGCCGGATCGTGGCTTGTCTGACTTTGATGAGTCAGATTCATTGCCAAAACGTGGCTCCTTTGTTTCCGAAGAAACAAATTCATCGCCAGGAAGTGAAAATTTCACTTTCTTTGGTTTGTTAATCACTTGATTAACCACTTTCTCTTTCTTCATTCCCTCTTTCGTCCTCAGATTTGTATCTGATGAATTCGTTTTACTTGACTGATCAGTCTTTGGAGAGCAAAACGATTTATCAGAACTGTTATTTTCTTTTTCGGTTGTATCCGAGGACAAAATCCTTTCCAGATACTCTCTTGCCTTCTTCCTCTTCTTCCTCAGTCTGTCTTTCTGCCCTTGTGAAAGCTTCACTTTCTGTTCTTGAACTTTCTGTTCTTTGGGCTTTAATTTGTTGGATCTGAGTTTGTTTCTGATTGTATTTTGTGTTTGTAATTAAAATGAAAATGGATGAGTGTGCAGCGGAATTATGATGAAAACAAACTTTGCATACAATCAAACGAGAGTAATACTTTGATCAAACATCTTTTCACAATGGATCGGAAGATTGAATTTATTTCAATATCGATTACAATGATTGATGAATGAATGCAAACTCCCCCTCAGCTAGAGCTCAGTTGTTTGTTCGTGCAAAGAAGACGATGATGCAAAAGAGCTGATAGAACAGTACAAAGTACTGAACTATTTATAGGCACTAGCAAACCACTGAGCATCTTAGCTGACGTCACCATGAAAGTGACATCTAACCTCCTAACAAACTCTAACCTCTGATCTATACAAACACTGATATGTTAACTACTGCTATTACATTACATTACAAAACAGACAATAGATCAGCTGCTGCAACCTTCCACTGCTGTGAACCCAACAGTACTTGTCCGGATCAGCAGTGCTTGACTCAAGGCAGTAGATTGAATCAGCAGGGCTTTAGTCTTTCATCAGATCTTTACTTGAGCAGCAGTTGTAGGTCAGCAGTTTGTACGATCAACAGATAGGAGGTCAGCAGATGTTGAAATCACTTTCAAGGGGAGAGACTTGTATGTAAACATCTACTTATTCAGGATCCACTGCTCTGATCCAGTTTTGGCTTTAAATATCTGTTCCTCTGATAGGGTTCAATCCCAACAATCTCCCCCTGGAACAGATAATGCCAAAACTCTTCATTATTATGGAAATCTTTATTGCCTCATCAACAGTTCCCTTATCTGACCTTTAAATTGTAATTCAAAGTCTAGGGCATCTGTGTCTTCATCATCCCTGCTAAGTGGAAGATCAAGGAGATCCTGCAAATCTTCAAGACTCAGGCCAAGAGCTTGTTCCCTTGATATTTTCTCCACTTCTCCACCAGACCTGAGCAAAGTCAATACGCAGGTCTGTTTGTCAGTTTCCCACTTTTGTATTTTTGAGCCTGGTTGGTTTCTTGGGAGATGTTTATTTGCAGAGGTATTTGGTGAGGCTGGCCTAACCATGACTGACTGAGCAGTACTTGCAGATTGTTCCAATTCAAGATCTTCTTTTATCATCAATTTAAGGCCTGCTTTTACAATAGCATTTCCAGCTTTTAGATCTTGAATGGTTTCAGCACTTGACTGGTTTTGGCTCTTTCTTTTATAAATGACAGCACCAGTTGGGGCAGTGGCTCTCCTGGGTTGCAGCTTTGTTGGTCTTTTTGAAACCTCTGCTTCAGGATAGTCAGGCTTTTGAGGAACATTTGGATCTTTCTTTCTTAGTTCCTCCTACCTTTTGTAGGTAATCCTGACCACATCTTCTTTCCATCTAGCAACTTGTCTTTTGTTTCCATATTCAGCAGCAACCAATTCTTCTTTCATTCTTTTCAGTTCTACCTGTTTGTCAGGTACATTCTTTCTAAACTTTGCCCAGACAGGAGGAGTGTGAGTGACTTTCCTTTTTATCATGTCTTGAATTCTTGCTACTTCATCTTCAAGCTCAGGAACAGTCCACTCTTTGTACATGTATTTCTCTCCTTTGTACTTCTTGTGAGCCATGATGCTTTCAATGTAGTCTTTCTTCAAAGTTTCAGCTGCTCTTTCTGAAATTTGTTGACTGACATTTTTTGCAAATTGTTCTAGGGATCTGACCTGTGTGAGCATATATTGATAGTTTCTTGAAATTTCTTTGTTAGATTTCCCTTGTGTGTTTCTTTTTGAGATATCCTCTGCTTGCTTGGCCTTGATTTCCAAATATTCATCAACATTTTTAGGCCAGGGATATCCTTTTATTGATGGCAAACTCCTTTTGGCAGGGTCATCCTCATAGTAAAAAGATTTTATTTCTTCTCTAACAGCTGCTAGTTCAAGAGGAAATTGAACACCTGCAGGAGGTAAGGGCTTGTACATTTGAACTGAAGAGAGAGGAACATGTTTTGGTATTGTGACAAGAGCTGAAGATTTTGAAGATGTTTGTGGTGGTGAAGTGTCATCATCTTTGAGAATTAGCCTTCTCCTCTTTGTTTGAGGAGAGGCTGATGATGTTTTGGATGGAACAGTGGTGGTGGATGTAGTGGCAGTGGTTTGTGATTGACTAACAGTTGTTGAAACAACTGGTGTTCCAACCACTGTTGTCATTACAGCAGATGTTGTAACAACTACTGTCTTCTGCCTTTTGGCAGGAGGTGATTTTGTTTTTGGTGGTAATGGTGGTAAAGCAGTGGATTTGGTGTGTGTTGAAGTGGTGTGTGTTGAAGTGGGAGCAGATGTTGAAACCACTGAAATACCGACTGTAGTTGATACAACAGGAGTTACAACAGCTGTTTTAGGTGGTGGTTTTGGAGCAGACTTTAAACGTCTGGTTGGAATGGATTTGGGTAGCCTTACTCTTCTTGTAGGCTTCTTCTTTTCATCAGCAAGATTTTCATCATCTTTTGACCCTGAAGTACCCTGATCTGGATAATCCACCCTGGCTTTCTTTTTGGCCTCTCTATCCCTTTTTACACTTGCAACTGCTTCTGCCAGTGCATTTGTGGTCACATCAATTTTCTTGCTTCCATCTGGCAGAGGGATTTGTTTGGTCATGTTTGCATTTTCTGGTTCAATGTAGAGACCATCCTCTATTCCCTTCTTTTTCCACTCCTGAATTTTCTCCCCCTTTTTGGCATTATCTGGGGGAAGTTGATCAATGAAGAAAACTGTTGGAGGAGCAGTGCCAGTGGTGTGCAGGATCTGAGTTTTGAGAGCCTTTAGATCAGCCTGAGTGTTCTTGAACCTTGACTCCATTGCATTTCTCAGCTGTTGGACATGTTTTTCATGTTGTTGATCTGCTAGTTGTGCTTGATGATGGAGAAAAGGTTGAAATAAGTTCCAGAGCTCATTTGTAGCAGGTGCCTGTTGTGGAGCAGGAGCTTGAGACAGAACAGCAGTTGATTGTACCTTTTGCACTTGTAACAACTGTTTTATCATATCTTTGAGTTCTGTAACAGAGTTATCAAGTTTTTCAACACGATCCGTCAATTTCTGGTACTTTAAACCATCACCCAATTTAATGGGATCATCTGATTTCCAACTAGCAGTGGTTTTATCAGTGGTAGAGGTAGGGAGTATACTCCAAACATTAACCACTGATGACCCTTTTTCTTGGTACTGGGGTCTTCTTTCTTCAACAGTTGACAACCTTTTGATGTTGCCAGTAGGATAAATAAATCCACTGGTGGTTGGCAGAGGTGCTATAAAAGGAATTGCCTCCAAGGAAGTCTTATTGATGTAACCACTGTCCAACTGTAAACCAGTGGGTTCAACAGTTGTAGTGGCTGCTTCACTTGGATTACCACCAAGAGTTACTTGTAACTCAAGGGGTCTAACCTCCTCAGGTTGTGTTGGTGGGTTAGCAAAGATTGATACATCAGACCCAGTCAGTTGTTGAGGTATATTCTCATTGATAGGTGATTGAGAAGGACTGGTTAGTGCCTGGTTCAAATCAATTGCATCCAACAGAAGTTTAGTTGGAGGGGGAATTGTGGATGTGATGTTTGGTGAAGAAAGAGGATTTGCTCCGGGAATTGAGCTGTGGATGATGGAAACGAGTGTTTCCAGAGCATCATGATGTGGTGTCCCAATGTGTACAACCTGATCTTTTTGTGAAGAATCAGGAGGAGTTTCGGTTATGGGTTGAGATATTTGTACCAACTGCTGTGAGGAAGTAGCAGCAGTGGTTTCTTGTGACATTTGTGTTGTCACAGGAAGTAGCTCTGGTATCTCATCCTCCAGAGTTGCCTTTTTGATGGGTTTTGGGGGTTTTTGAGTTTTTCTTTTTGGCTTTTTGGTGATTGTAGGTGTGGGTTTCAAAGCAGTTGTGCTGCCACTTTGATCACCTTGAGCAGTGGGCTCAGCAGCAGATACCTGAGGAGCAGTTGTAACTGCTAAATTCTGCTCAGGCACCTCTGCTTGTGTTTTGCAAGGTGTTAACATTCTTGAAAAAGTTTCAGTTGTTAAACTGTTTATTTGAGTAGAATCACCTTGGTTTATTGCAGCTAAATCATTCTTACTGAATTTCTTTTTAAAATAGTAACTTAAAAACCTTGGAAACAGTAAGAATGATTTTGTTTCAACATTATTAACCAAATCTTTAAAAATTACCCGAGAATAGTTAAAATTTTCTTCTTGAAGAATTGCATATCCCAGATTTTGAATCTTTAAAGGGATTTCATTGAAAGAAGTGGTTTTATTTGAAACACATAGTAGGAGGGTATGAAATAAAAATCTGGTTGCAGAAGGAAAATAACCTTTTTGTAAGGTAAGTTTCTTCATCATTGTGGCTTCATACCCTCTTTCAATGAAGTCAGTTTGTAACTCATTTTTAGTGAAAGAAATTTTACCTTCCTGATCATCGAGTTGAAAGACCTCTGAAATGGATTGTGGCGTGATTTGGACAGCTTTACCCTTTATAGAAGAGTGTATGGTGGTTGCAATGTCTCCTTGTTTTTCAAGGGTTGCATTCTTCCAAAACTCCCTTTGGGTCTCCAAATAGATTGGTGCATCGACGGTGAACAAAATTTTGTACTTTGATTTTGCCATGGTGTCAATGATGGAATCGAAAACATTGGTGGTTCCTGGTTTTGTGAGAAGACCCAGGAGATTGTGAGATGGTTTATATGGGATTTCAGTGGAGATTGCCTTTTGAGAGGCTATTTTCGATGATGATTTGGAAGTGGGTTTTGTGGATGGCTTCGATTTTGTCATTTTTGAAGAGAATGATCGAAGAAATTTGTGAAAGATGAGATGAAAAACTGCTTTGAGAAGAGAATTTTTAAGAATTCAATTCGACAGTAAAACCCTGTTTTGGTGGTGAGTGGGGGATTTTTATAGGGAAGAAAGTGAATGCTGACGTGGCAGCCGTTACAAAAAGTCTGACCACTATGTACTGCCCACGTGACAACCCCTGGTGAAAGTGAAGGACGATACTTTTATGAAAGTGACTGATGAAAGCAGTGGTAGTAGAGCAGTGGATGATTTT
>JARYGA010004864.1:0-40424 GCA_030545235.1 Helianthus tuberosus | reverse complement strand
GGTTCTCGGCGTTGAAAAATCTTCGTATACTAAATCACACGTGTATATGTTGACATTTAAGAGATATAGAGTCAAGAAAATCAAGGGCAATGGTGATATATATGTGGATTAGACAAAAAAAATAACTCAACAAATGGCTACAATTTAAGGAATGTGTTTAGTGACGGCATCAGATTCCTAATTGATGGAGAAAGGTCTGGTGGCAAGAAAAGCTGATTCTAGGAGGTTGTCAAGTGTTTTCGCTCGACGATTCCATTCTTGGGTGGTTGGTTTGGCCGTTGTTCCTGTAACTCGAATCCGAGCCCGGTATATCCCATTTTAATTTTACACCATTGTGCACCATACGCCTTTTTTACTCTCTGATCGAGGTTCTCGGCATTGAAAAATCTTCGTATACTAAATCACACGTGTATATGTTGACATTTAAGAGATATATAGTCAAGAAAATCAAGGGCAATGGTGATATATATGTGGATTAGACACCAAAAAAACACTCAACAAATGGTTACTATTTAAGGAATGTGTTTAGTGACGGCATCGGATTCCTAATTGATGGAGAAAGGTCTGGTGGCAAGAAAAACTGCTCCTAGGAGGTTGTCAAGTGTTTTCGCTCGACGATTCCAGTCTTGGGTGGTTTGTTTGGCCCTTGTTCCGGTAACTCGAATCCTAGCCCGGTATATTCCGTTTTAATTTTACACCATTGTGAACCTTACGCCTTTTTTACTCTTTGATCGCGGTTCTCGGCGTTGAAAAATCTTTGTAAACTAAATCACACATGTATATGTTGACATTTTAGAGATATACAATCAATAAAATCAAGGGCAATGGTGATATATATGCGGATTAGACACCAAAATAAACACTAAACAAATGGCTACAATTTAAGGAATGTGTTTAGTGACGGCATCAGATTCCTAATTGATGGAGAAAGGTCTTGTGGCAAGAAAAGCTGCTTCTAGGAGGTTGTCAAGTGTTTTCGCTCGACGATTCCATTCTTGGGTGGTTGGTTTGGCCCTTGTTCCTGTAACTCGAATCCTAGCCCGGTATATCCCATTTTAATTTTACACCCTAGTGAACCTTCCGCCTTTTTTACTTTCGGATCGAGGTTCTCGGCATTGAAAAATCTCCGTAGACTAAATCACACGTGTATATGTTGACATTTAAGAGATATATAGTTAAGAAAATCAAGGGCAATGGTGATATATATGCGGATTAGACACCAAAAAAAAAACACTCAACAAATGGCTACAATTTAAGGAATGTGTTTATTGACGGCATCGGATTCCTAATTGATGGAGAAAGGTCTTGTGGCAAGAAAAGCTGCTTCTAGGAGGTTGTCAAGTGTTTTCGCTCGACGATTCCATTCTTGGGTGGTTGGTTTGGCCCTTGTTCCTGTAACTCGAATCCTAGCCCGGTATATTCCATTTTAATTTTACACCCTAGTGAACCTTCCGCCTTTTTTACTTTCGGATCGAGGTTCTCGGCATTGAAAAATCTCCGTAGACTAAATCACACGTGTATATGTTGACATTTAAGAGATATACAGTTAAGAAAATCAAGGGCAATGGTGATATATATGCGGATTAGACACCAAAAAAAAACACTCAACAAATGGCTACAATTTAAGGAATGTGTTTATTGACGGCATCAGATTCCTAATTGATGGAGAAAGGTCTGGTGGCAAGAAAAGCTGCTTCTAGGAGGTTGTCAAGTGTTTTCGCTCGACGATTCCATTCTTGGGTGGCTGGTTTGGCCCTTGTTCCTGTAACTCGAATCCTAGCCCGGTATATCCCATTTTAATTTTACACCATTGTGAACCTTACGCCTTTTTTACTCTCTGATCGAGGTTCTCGGCATTGAAAAATCTTCGTAAACTAAATCACACGTGTATATGTTGACATTTAAGAGATATACAGCAATGAAAATCAAGGGCAATGGTGATATATATGCGGATTAGACACCAAAAAAACACTCAACAAATGGTTACTATTTAAGGAATGTGTTTAGTGACGGCATCGGATTCCTAATTGATGGAGAAAGGTCTTGTGGCAAGAAAAGCTGCTTCTAGGAGGTTGTCAAGTGTTTTCGCTCGACGATTCCATTCTTGGGTGGTTGGTTTGGCCCTTGTTCCTGTAACTCGAATCCTAGCCCGGCATATCCCATTTTAATTTTACACCCTAGTGAACCTTCCGCCTTTTTTACTTTCGGATCGAGGTTCTCGGCATTGAAAAATCTCCGTAGACTAAATCACACGTGTATATGTTGACATTTAAGAGATATACAGTTAAGAAAATCAAGGGCAATGGTGATATATATGCGGATTAGACACCAAAAAAACACTCAACAAATGGTTACTATTTAAGGAATGTGTTTAGTGACGGCATCGGATTCCTAATTGATGGAGAAAGGTCTTGTGGCAAGAAAAGCTGCTTCTAGGAGGTTGTCAAGTGTTTTCGCTCGACGATTCCATTCTTGGGTGGTTGGTTTGGCCCTTGTTCCTGTAACTCGAATCCTAGCCCGGCATATCCCATTTTAATTTTACACCCTAGTGAACCTTCCGCCTTTTTTACTTTCGGATCGAGGTTCTCGGCATTGAAAAATCTCCGTAGACTAAATCACACGTGTATATGTTGACATTTAAGAGATATACAGTTAAGAAAATCAAGGGCAATGGTGATATATATGCGGATTAGACACCAAAAAAAAAACACTCAACAAATGGCTACAATTTAAGGAATGTGTTTATTGACGGCATCAGATTCCTAATTGATGGAGAAAGGTCTGGTGGCAAGAAAAGCTGCATCTAGGAGGTTGTCAAGTGTTTTCGCTCGACGATTCCATTCTTGGGTGGTTGGTTTGGCCCTTGTTCCTGTAACTCGAATCCTAGCCCGGTATTTTTACACCATTGTGAACCTTACGCCTTTTTTACTCTCTGATCGAGGTTCTCGGCATTGAAAAATCTTCGTAAACTAAATCACACATGTATATGTTGACATTTAAGAGATATACAGTCAAGAAAATCAAGGGCAATGGTGATATATATGCGGATTAGACACAAAAAAAAAACACTCAACAAATGGGTACAATTTAAGGAATGTGTTTAGTGACGGCATCGGATTCCTAATTGATGGAGAAAAGTCTGGTGGCAAGAAAAGCTGCTTCTAGGAGGTTGTCAAGTGTTTTCGCTCGACGATTCCATTCTTGGGTGGTTGGTTTGGGCCTTGTTCCTGTAACTCGAATCCTAGCTCGGTGTATCCCATTTTAGTTTTACACCATTGTGAACGTTACGCCTTTTCACTCTCTGATCGAGGTTCTCGGCATTGAAAAATCTTCGTAAACTAAATCACACGTGTATATGTTGACATTTAAGAGATATAAAGTCAAGAAAATCAAGGGCAATGGTGATATATATGCGGATTTGACACAAAAAAAAAACACTCAACAAATGGCTACAATTTAAAAATGTGTTTAGTGATGGCATCAGATTCCTAATTGATAGAGAAAGGTCTGTTGACAAGAAAAGCTGCTTCTAGGAGGTTGTCAAGTGTTTTCGCTCGATGATTCAATTCTTGGGTGGTTGGTTTGGCCCTGGTTCCTGTAACTCGAATCCTAGCCCGGTATATCCCATTTTTATTTTACACCATTGTGAACCTTACGCCTTTTTTACTCTCTGATCGAGGTTCTCGGCATTGAAAAATCTTCGTAAACTAAATCACACGTGTATATGTTGACATTTAAGAGATATACAGTCAAGAAAATCATGGGCAGTGGTGCTATATATGCGGATTAGACACAAAAAAAAACACTCAACAAATGGCTACAATTTAAGGAATGTGTTTATTGACGGCATCCGATTCCTAATTGATGGAGAAAGGTCTGGTGGTAAGAAAAGCTGCTTCTAGGAGATTGTCAAGTATTTTCGCTCGACGATTCCATTCTTGGGTGGTTGGTTTGGCCCTTGTTCCTGTAACTCGAATCCTAGCCTGGTATATCCCATTTTAATTTTACACCATTGTGAACCCTACGCCTTTTTTACTCTCCGATCGAGGTTCTCAGTATTGAAAAATCTTCGTAAACTAAATTACACGTGTATATGTTGACATTTAAGATATATACAGTCAAGAAAATCAAGGGCAATGGTGATATATATGCGGATTAGACACAAAAAAAACACTAAACAAATGGCTACATTTTAAGGAATGTGTTTATTGACGGCATCCGATTCCTAATTGATGGAGAAAGGTCTGGTGGCAAGAAAAGCTGCTTCTAGGAGATTGTCAAGTGTTTTCGCTCGACGATTCCATTCTTGGGTGGTTGGTTTGGCCCTTGTTCCTGTAACTCGAATCCTAGCCCGGTATATACCATTTTAATTTTACACCATTGTGAACCTTACACATTTTTTACTCTCTGATCGAGGTTCTCGGCATTGAAAAATCTTCGTAAACTAAATCACACGTGTATATGTTGACATTTAAGAAATATACAGTCAAGAAAATCAAGGGCAATGGTGATATATATGCGGATTAGACACAAAAAAAAAAACACTAAACAAATGGCTACATTTTAAGGAATGTGTTTATTGACGGCATCAGATTCCTAATTGATGGAGAAAGGTCTGGTGGCAAGAAAAGCTTCTTCTAGGAGGTTGTCAAGTGTTTTCGCTCGACGATTCCATTCATGGGTGGTTAGTTTGGCCCTTGTTCATGTAAGTCGAATCCTAGCCCGGTATATCCCATTTTAATTTTACACCATTGTGAACCTTACGCCTTTTTTTACTCTCTGATCGAGGTTCTCGGCATTGAAAAATCTTCGTATACTAAATCACACGTGTATATGTTGACATTTAAGAGATATACAGTCAAGAAAATCAAGGGCAATTGTGATATATATGCGGATTAGACACAAAAAAAACACTCAACAAATTGCTACAATTTAAGGAATGTGTTTAGTGACGGCATCAGATTCCTAATTGATGGAGAAAGGTCTAGTGGCAAGAAAAGATGCTTCGACGAGGTTGTCAAGTGTTTTCGCTCGACGATTCCATTCTTGGGTGGTGGGTTTGGCCCTTGTTCCTGTAACTCGAATCCTAGCCCGGTATATCCCATTTTAATTTTACACCATTGTGAACCTTACGCCTTTTTTTACTCTCTGATTGAGGTTCTCGGCATTGAAAAATCTTCGTAAACCAAATCACACGAGTATATGTTGACATTTAAGAGATATACAGTCCAGAAAATCAAGGGCAATGGTGATATATATGCGGATTAGACACCAAAAAAAAACACTCAACAAATGGCTACAATTTAAGGAATGAGTTTAGTGACGGCATCTGATTCCTAATTGATGGAGAAAGGTCTGGTGGCAAGAAAAGCTGCTTCTAGGAGGTTGTCAAGTGTTTTCGCTCAACGATTCCATTCTTGGGTGGTTGATTTGGCCCTTGTTCCTATAACTCGAATCCTAGCCCGGTATATTCCATTTTAATTTTACACAATTGTGAACCTTACGCCTTTTTTACTCTCAGATTGAGGTTCTCGGCATTGAAAAATCTTCGTAAACTAAATCACACGTGTATATGTTGACATTTAAGAGATATACAGTCAAGAAAATCAAGGGCAATGGTTAAATATATGCGGATTAGACACACAAAAAAAACACTCAACAAATGGCTACAATTTAAGGAATGTGTTTAGTGACGGCATCAGATTCCTTATTGATGGAGAAAGGTCTGGTGGCAAGAAAAGCTTCTTCTAGGAGGTTGTCAAGTATTTTCACTCGACGATTCCATTCTTGGGTGGTTGGTTTGGCCCTTGTTCCTGTACCTAGAATCCTAGCCCGGTATATCCCATTTTAATTTTACACCATTGTGAACCTTACGCCTTTTTTACTCTCTGATCGAGGTTCTCGGCATTGAAAAATCTTCGTAAACTAAATCACACGTGTATATTGACATTTAAGAGATATACAGTCAAGAAAATCAAGGGCAAACACTCAACAAATGGCTACAATTTAAGAAATGTGTTTAGTGACGGCATCAGATTCCTAATTGATAGAGAAAGGTCTGGTGACAAGAAAAGCTGCTTCTAGGAGGTTGTCAAGTGTTTTCGCTCGATGATTCAATTCTTGGGTGGTTGGATTGGCCCTGGTTCCTGTAACGCGAATCCTAGCCCGGTATATCCCATTTTGATTTTACACCATTGTGAACCTTACGCCTTTTTTACTCTCTGATCGAGGTTCTCGGCATTGAAAAATCTTCGTAAACTAAATCACACATGTATATGTTGACATTTACGAGATATACATTCAAGAAAAACATGGGCAATTGTGATATATATGCGGATTAGACACAAAAAAAATACTCAATAAGTGGCTACAATTTAAGGAATGTGTTTAGTGATGGCATCCGATTCCTAATTGATGGAGAAAGGTCTGGTGGCAAGAAAAGCTGCTTCTAGGAAATTGTCAAGTGTTTTCGCTCGACGATTCCATTCTTGGGTGGTTGGTTTGGCCCTTGTTCCTGTAACTCGAATCCTAGCCTGGTATATGCCATTTTAATTTTACACCATTGTGAACCTTACGCGTTTTTTACTCTCTGATCGAGGTTCTCAACACTGAAAAATCTTCGTAACCTAAATCACACGTGTATATGTTGACAATTAAGAGATATACAGTCAAGAAAATCAAGGGCAATGGTGATATATATGCGGATTAGACACAAAAAAAACTCAACAAATGGCTAGAATTTAAGGAATGTGTTTATTGACGGCATCCGATTCCTGATTGATGGAGAAAGGTCTGGTGGCAAGAAAAGCTGCTTCTTGGAGGTTGTCAAGTGTTTTAGCTCGACGATTCCATTCTTGGGTGGTTGGTTTGGCCCTAGTTCCTGTAACTCGAATCTAACCCGGTATATCCCATTTTAGTTTTACACCATTGTGAACCTTACGCCTTTTTTACTCTCTGATCGAGGTTCTCGGCATTGTAAAATCTTCGTAAACTAAATTACATGTGTATATGTTGACATTTCAGAGATATACAGTCAAGAAAATCAAGGGCAATGGTAATATATATGCGGATTAGACACAAAAAAAAAACACTCAACAAATGGCTACAATTTAAGGAATGTGTTTAGTGACGGCATCAGATTCCTAATTGATGGAGAAAGGTCTGGTGGCAGGAAAAGCTGCTTCTAGGAGGTTGTCAAGTGTTTTCGCTCGACGATACCATTCTTGGGTGGTTGGTTTGGCTCTTGTTCCTGTAAGTCGAATCCTAGCCCGGTATATCCCATTTTAATTTTACACCATTGTGAACCTTACGCCTTTTTACTCTCTGATCGAGGTTCTCGGCATTAAAAAATATTCGTTAACTAAAAAACACGTGTATATGTTGACAATTAACAGATATACAGTCAAGAAAATCAAGGGCAATGGTGATATATATGTGGATTAGACACAAAAAAAACACTCAACAAATTGCTACAATTTAAGGAATGTGTTTAGTGACGGCATCAGATTCCTAATTGATGGAGAAAGGTCTAGTGGCAAGAAAAGATGCTTCGACGAGGTTGTCAAGTGTTTTCGCTCGACGATTCCATTCTTGGGTGGTGTGTTTGGCCCTTGTTCCTGAAACTCGAATCCTAGCCCGGTATATTCCATTTTAATTTTACACCATTGTGAACCTTACACCTTTTTTACTCTCTGATCGTGGTTCTCGGCATTGAAAAATCTTCGTAAACTAAATCACACGTGTATATGTTGACATTTAAGAGATATACAGTCAAGAAAATTAAGGGCAATGGTGAAATATATGCGGATTAGACACCAAAAAAAACACTCAACAAATGGCTATAATTTAAGGAATGTGTTTAATGACAGCATCAGATTCCTAATTGATGGAGAAAGGTCTGATGGCAAGAAAAGCTTCTTCTAGGAGGTTGTCAAGTGTTTTCGCTCGACGATTCCATTCGTGGGTGGTTGGTTTGGCCCTTGTTCCTGTAACTCGAATCCTAGCCCGGTATATCCCATTTTAATTTTACACCATTGTGAACCTTACGCCGTTTTTACTCTCTGATCGAGGTTCTCGGCATTGAAAAATCTTCGTATACTAAATCACACGTGTATATGTTGACATTTAAGAGATATACAGTCAAGAAAATCAAGGGCAATGGTGATATATATGCGTATTAGACACAAAAAAAAAAAACCCTCAACAAATGGCTACAATTTAAGGAATGTGTTTAGTGACCGCATCAGATTCCTAATTGATGGAGAAAGGACTGGTGGCAAGAAAAGCTGCTTCTAGCAGGTTGTCAAGTGTTTTAGCTCGACGATTCCATTCTTGGGTTGTTGGTTTGCCCATGTTCCTATAACTCGAATCCTAGCCCGGTATATCCCATTTTAATTTAACACCATTGTGAACCTTATGCCTATTTTACTCTCTGATCGAGGTTCTCAGCATTGAAATATCTTCGTAAACTAAATCGCACGTGTATATGTTGACATTTAAGAGATATACAGTCAAGAAAATAAAGGGCAATGGTGATATATGTGCGGATTAGACACAAAAAAAAAAACAATCAACAAATGGCTACAATTTAAGGAATGTGTGTAGTAACGGCATCAGATTCCTAATTGATGGAGAAAGGCCTGTGGCAAGAAAAGCTGCTTCTAGGAAGGTTGTTAAGTGTTTTTGCTCGACGATTCCACTCTTGGGTGGTTGGTTTGGCCCTTGGTCCTGTAACTCGAATCCTAGCCCGGTATATTCCATTTTAATTTTACACCATTGTGAACCTTACGCCTTTTTTACTCTCTGATCGAGGTTCTCGGCATTGAAAAATCTTCGTATCCTAAATCACACGTGTATATGTTGACATTTAAGAGATATACAGTCAAGAAAATCAAGGGAAATGGTGAAATTTATGCGGATTAGACACCAAAAAAAAACACTCAACAAATGGTTACAATTTAAGGAATGTGTTTAGTGACGGCATCAAATTCCTAATTGATGGAGAAAGGTCTAGTGGCAAGAAAAGCTTCTTCTTGGTGGTTGTCAAGTGTTTTCGCTCGACGATTCCATTCTTGGGTGGTTCGTTTGGCCCTTGTTCTTGTAACTCGAATCCAAGCCCGGTATATCTCATTTTAATTTTACACCATTGTGAACCTTACGCCTTTTTTACTCTCTGATCGAGGTTCTCGGCATTGAAAAATCTTCGTATACTAAATCACACGTGTATATGTTGACATTTAAGAGATATACAGTCAAGAAAATTAACGGCAATGGTGATATATATGCGGATTAGACACAAAAAAAACACTCAAAAACTGGCTAGAATTTAAGGAATGTCTTTAGAGACGGCGTCAGATTCCTAATTGATGGAGAAAGGTCTGGTGGCAAGAAAAGCTGCTTCTGGGAGGTTGTCAAGTGTTTTAGCTCGAAGATTCCATTCTTGGGTGGTTGGTTTTGCCCTTGTTCCTGTAACTCGAATCCTAACCCGGTATATACCATTTTAACTTTACAGCATTGTGAACCTTACGCCTTTTTTTACTCTCTGATCGAGGTTCTCGGCATTGTAAAATCTTCGTAAACTAAATTACATGTGTATATGTTGGCATTTAAGATATATACAATTAAGAAAATCAAGGGCAATGGTAATATATATGCGGATTAGACACCAAAAAAAACACTCAACAAATGGCTACGATTTAAGGAATGTTTTTAGTGACGGCATCAGATTCCTAATTGATGGAGAAAGGTCTGGTGGCAAGAAAAGTTGCTTCTAGGAGGTTGTCAAGTGTTTTCGCTCGACGATACCATTCTTGAGGGGTTGGTTTGGCCCTTGTTCCTGTAACTCGAATCCTAGCCCGGTATATCCCATTTTAATTTTACACCATTGTGAACCTTACGCCTTTTTTACTCTCTGATCGACGTTCTCAGCATTAAAAAATCTTCGTAAACTAAATAACACGTGTATATGTTGACAATTAACAGATATACAGTCAAGAAAATCAAGGGCAATGGTGATATATATGCGGATTAGACACAAAAAAAAACACTCAACAAATGGCTAGTATTTAAGGAATGTCTTTAGTGACGGTATCAGATTCCTAATTGATGGAGAAAGGTCTGGTGGCAAGAAAAGCTGCTTCTAGGAGATTGTCAAGTGTTTTCGCTTGACGATTCCATTCTTGGGTGGTTGGTTTGGCCCTTGTTCCTGTAACTCGAATCATAGCCCGGTATATCCCATTTAAATTTTACACCATTGTGAACCTTACGCCTTTTTTACTCTCTGATCGAGGTTCTCGGCATTGAAAAATCTTTGTAAACTAAATCACACGTGCATATGTTGAAATTTAAGAGATATACAGTCAAGAAAATAAAGGGCAATGGTGATATATGTGCGGATTAGACACAAAAAAAAAACAATCAACAAATGGCTACAATTTAAGGAATGTGTGTAGTAACGGCATCAGATTCCTAATTGATGGAGAAAGGCCTGTGGCAAGAAAAGCTGCTTCTAGGAAGGTTGTTAAGTGTTTTCGCTCGACGATTCCACTCTTGGGTGGTTGGTTTGGCCCTTGGTCCTGTAACTCGAATCCTAGCCCGGTATATTCCATTTTAATTTTACACCATTGTGAACCTTACGCCTTTTTTACTCTCTGATCGAGGTTCTCGGCATTGAAAAATCTTCGTATCCTAAATCACACGTGTATATGTTGACATTTAAGAGATATACAGTCAAGAAAATCAAGGGAAATGGTGAAATATATGCGGATTAGACACCAAAAAAAAAAACACTCAACAAATGGTTACAATTTAAGGAATGTGTTTAGTGACGGCATCAAATTCCTAATTGATGGAGAAAGGTCTAGTGGGAAGAAAAGCTTCTTCTTGGTGGTTGTCAAGTGTTTTCGCTCGACGATTCCATTCTTGGGTGGTTCGTTTGGCCCTTGTTCTTGTAACTCGAATCCAAGCCCGGTATATCTCATTTTAATTTTACACCATTGTGAACCTTACGCCTTTTTTACTCTCTGATCGAGGTTCTCGGCATTGAAAAATCTTCGTATACTAAATCACACGTGTATATGTTGACATTTAAGAGATATACAGTCAAGAAAATTAACGGCAATGGTGATATATATGCGGATTAGACACAAAAAAAACACTCAAAAAATAGCTAGAATTTAAGGAATGTCTTTAGAGACGGCATCAGATTCCTAATTGATGGAGAAAGGTCTGGTGGCAAGAAAAGCTGCTTCTGGGAGGTTGTCAAGTGTTTTAGCTCGACGATTCCATTCTTGGGTGGTTGGTTTTGCCCTTGTTCCTGTAACTCGAATCCTAACCCGGTATATACCATTTTAACTTTACAGCATTGTGAACCTTACGCCTTTTTTTATTCTCTGATCGAGGTTCTCGGTATTGTAAAATCTTCGTAAACTAAATTACATGTGTATATGTTGGCATTTAAGAGATATACAATCAAGAAAATCAAGGGCAATGGTAATATATATGCGGATTAGACACCAAAAAAAACACTCAACAAATGGCTACGATTTAAGGAATGTTTTTAGTGACGGCATCAGATTCCTAATTGATGGAGAAAGGTCTAGTGGCAAGAAAAGTTGCTTCTAGGAGGTTGTCAAGTGTTTTCGCTCGACGATACCATTCTTGAGTGGTTGGTTTGGCCCTTGTTCCTGTAACTCGAATCCTAGCCCGGTATATCCCATTTTAATTTTACACCATTGTGAACCTTACGCCTTTTTTACTCTCTGATCGACGTTCTCAGCATTAAAAAATCTTCGTAAACTAAATAACACGTGTATATGTTGACAATTAACAGATATACAGTCAAGAAAATCAAGGGCAATGGTGATATATATGCGGATTAGACACAAAAAAAACACTCAACAAATGGCTAGAATTTAAGGAATGTCTTTAGTGACGGTATCAGATTCCTAATTGATGGAGAAAGGTCTGGTGGCAAGAAAAGCTGCTTCTAGGAGATTGTCAAGTGTTTTCGCTTGACGAATCGATTCTTGGGTGGTTGGTTTGGCCCTTGTTCCTGTAACTCGAATCATAGCCCGGTATATCCCATTTAAATTTTACACCATTGTGAACCTTACGCCTTTTTTACTCTCTGATCGAGGTTCTCGGCATTGAAAAATCTTTGTAAACTAAATCACACGTGCATATGTTGAAATTTAAGAGATATACAGTCAAGAAAATCAAGGGCAATTGTGATATATATGCGGATTAGACACAAAAAAAACACCCAACAAATGGTTACAATTGAAGGAATGTGTTTAGTGACGGTATCAGATTCCTAATTGATGGAGAAAGGTCTGGTGGCAAGAAAAGCTGCTTCTTGGAGATTGTCAAGTGTTTTCGCTGACGATTCCATTCTTGGGTGGTTGGTTTGGCCCTAGTTCCTGTAACTCGAATCCTAACCCGGTATATCCCATTTTAATTTTACACCATTGTGATCCTTACGCCTTTTTTACTCTCTGATCGAGGTTCTCGGCATTGTAAAATCTTCGTAAACTAAATTACATGTGTATATGTTGACATTTCAGAGATATACAGTCAAGAAAATCAAGGGCAATGGTAATATATATGCGGATTAGACACAAAAAAAAAACACTCAACAAATGGCTACAATTTAAGTAATGTGTTTAGTGACGGCATCAGATTCCTAATTGATGGAGAAAGGTCTGGTGGCAGGAAAAGCTGCTTCTAGGAGGTTGTCAAGTGTTTTCGCTCGACGATACCATTCTTGGGTGGTTGGTTTGGCTCTTGTTCCTGTAAGTCGAATCCTAGCCCGGTATATCCCATTTTAATTTTACACCATTGTGAACCTTACGCCTTTTTACTCTCTGATCGAGGTTCTCGGCATTAAAAAATCTTCGTTAACTAAATAACACGTGTATATGTTGACAATTAACAGATATACAGTCAAGAAAATCAAGGGCAATGGTGATATATATGTGGATTAGACACAAAAAAAACACTCAACAAATTGCTACAATTTAAGGAATGTGTTTAGTGACGGCATCAGATTCCTAATAGATGGAGAAAGGTCTAGTGGCAAGAAAAGATGCTTCGACGAGGTTGTCAAGTGTTTTCGCTCGACGATTCCATTCTTGGGTGGTGGGTTTGGCCCTTGTTCCTGAAACTCGAATCCTAGCCCGGTATATCCCATTTTAATTTTACACCATTCTGAACCTTACGCCTTTTTTACTCTCTGATCGAGGTTCTCGGCATTGAAAATCAAGGGCAATGGTGATATATATGCGGATTAGACACCAAAAAAAAAACACTCAACAAATGGCTACAATTTAAGGAATGAGTTTAGTGACGGCATCTGATTCCTAATTGATGGAGAAATGTCTGGTGGCAAGAAAAGCTGCTTCTAGGAGGTTGTCAAGTGTTTTCGCTCAACGATTCCATTCTTGGGTGGTTGGTTTGGCCCTTGTTCCAATAACTCGAATCCTAGCCCGGTATATTCCATTTTAATTTTACACCATTGTGAACCTTACGCCTTTTTTACTCTCTGATTGAGGTTCTCGGCATTGAAAAATCTTCGTAAACTAAATCACACGTGTATATGTTGACATTTAAGAGATATACAGTCAAGAAAATCAAGGGCAATGGTTAAATATATGCGGATTAGACACCAAAAAAAACAGTCAACAAATGGCTACAATTTAAGGAATGTGTTTAGTGACGGCATCAGATTCCTAATTGATGCAGAAAGGTCTGGTGGCAAGAAAAGCTTCTTCTAGGAGGTTGTCAAGTATTTTCACTCGACGATTCCATTCTTGGGTGGTTGGTTTGGCCCTTGTTCCTGTAACTAGAATCCTAGCCCGGTATATCCCATTTTAATTTTACACCATTGTGAACCTTACGCCTTTTTTACTCTCTGATCGAGGTTCTCGGCATTGAAAAATCTTCGTAAACTAAATCACACGTGTATATTGACATTTAAGAGATATACAGTCAAGAAAATCAAGGGCAAACACTCAACAAATGGCTACAATTTAAGAAATGTGTTTAGTGACGGCATCAGATTCCTAATTGATAGAGAAAGGTCTGGTGACAAGAAAAGCTGCTTCTAGGAGATTGTCAAGTGTTTTCGCTCGATGATTCAATTCTTGGGTGGTTGGATTGGCCCTGGTTCCTGTAACTCGAATCCTAGCCCGGTATATCCCATTTTTATTTTACACCATTGTGAACCTTACGCCTTTTTTACTCTCTGATCGAGGTTCTCGGCTTTGAAAAATCTTCGTAAACTAAATCACACGTGTATATGTTGACATTTACGAGATATACAGTCAAGAAAAACATGGGCAATGGTGATATATATGCGGATTAGACGCAAAAAAAAATACTCAACAAGTGGCTATAATTTAAGGAATGTGTTTAGTGACAGCATCCGATTCCTAATTGATGGAGAAAGGTCTGGTGGCAAGAAAAGCTGCTTCTAGGAGATTGTCAAGTGTTTTCGCTCGACGATTCCATTCTTGGGTGGTTGGTTTGGCCCTTGTTCCTGTAACTCGAATCCTAGCCTGTTATATCCCATTTTAATTTTACACCATTGTGAACCTTACGCGTTTTTTACTCTCTGATCGAGGTTCTCAACACTGAAAAATCTTCGTAACCTAAATCACACGTGTATATGTTGACATTTAAGATATATACAGTCAAGAAAATCAAGGGCAATGGTGATATATATGCGGATTACACACAAAAAAAACACTAAACAAATGGCTACATTTTAAGGAATGTGTTTAGTGACGGCATTAGATTCCTAATTGATGGAGAAATGTCTGGTGGCAAGAAAAGCTGCTTCTAGGAGGTTGTCAAGTGTTTTCGCTCGACGATTCCATTCTTGGTTAGTTGGTTTGGCCCTTGTTCCTGTAACTCGAATCCTAGCCCGGTATATCCCATTTTAGTTTTACACCATTGTGAACCATACGCCTTTTTTACTCTCTGATCGAGGTTCTCAGGATTGAAAAATCTTCGTAAACTAAATCACACGTGTATATGTTGACATTTAAGAGATATACAGTCAAGAAAATCAAGGGCAATGGTGATATATAAGCGGATTAGACACAAAAAAAACACTCAACAAATGGCTACATTTTAAGGAATGTGTTTAGTGACGACATTAGATTCCTAATTGATGGAGAAAGGTCTGGTGGCAAGAAAAGCTGCTTCTAGGAGATTGTCAAGTGTTTTCGTTCGACGATTCCATTCTTGGGTGGTTGGTTTGGCCCTTGTTCCTGTAACTCGAATCCTAGCCTGGTATATTCCATTTTAATTTTACACCATTGTGAACCTTACACCTTTTTTACTCTCTGATCGAGGTTCTCGGCATTAAAAAATCTTCGTAAACTAAATCACATGTGTATATGTTGACATTTAAGAGATATACAGTCAAGAAAATCAAGGGCAATGGTGAAATATATGCGGATTAGACACCAAAAAAAACACTCAACAAATGGCTATAATTTAAGGAATGTGTTTAATGACGGCATCAGATTCCTAATTGATGGAGAAAGGTCTGATGGCAAGAAAAGCTTCTTCTAGGAGGTTGTCAAGTGTTTTCGCTCGACGATTCCATTCATGGGTGGTTGGTTTTGCCCTTGTTCCTGTAACTCGAATCCTAGCCCGGTATATCCCATTTTAATTTTACACCATTGTGAACCTTACGCCGTTTTTACTCTCTGATCGAGGTTCTCGGCATTGAAAAATCTTCGTATACTAAATCACACGTGTATATGTTGACATTTAAGAGATATACAGTCAAGAAAATCAAGGGCAATGGTGATATATATGCGGATTAGACACCAAAAAAAAACACCCAACAAATTGCTACAATTTAAGGAATGTGTTTAGTGACGGCATCAGATTCCTAAATAATGGAGAAAGGTCTAGTGGCAAGAAAAGATGCTTCGACGAGGTTGTCAAGTGTTTTCGCTCGACGATTCCATTCTTGGGTGGTGGGTTTGGCCCTTGTTTCTGTAACTCGAATCCTAGCCCGTTATATCCCATTTTAATTTTACACCATTGTGAACCTTACGCCTTTTTTACTCTCTGATCGAGGTTCTCGGCATTGAAAACTCTTCTTAAACTAAATCACACGTGTATATGTTGACATTTAAAAGATATACAGTCCAGAAAATCAAGGGCAATGGTGATATATATGCGGATTAGACACCAAAAAAAAAACACTCAACAAATGGCTACAATTTAAGGAATGAGTTTAGTGACGGCATCAGATTCCTAATTGATAGAGAAAGGTCTGGTGGCAAGAAAAGCTGCTTCTAGGAGGTTGTCAAGTGTTTTCGCTCAACGATTCCAATCTTGGGTGGTTTGTTTGGCCCTTGTTCCTATAACTCGAATCCTAGCCCGGTATATTCCATTTTAATTTTACACCATTGTGAACCTTACGCCTATTTTACTCTCTGATCGAGGTTCTCGGCATTGAAAAATCTTCGTAAACTAAATCACACGTGTATATGTTGACATTTAAGAGATATACAGTCAAGAAAATCAAGGGCAATGGTTAAATATATGCGGATTGGACACCAAAAAAAAACACTCAACAAATGGCTACTATTTAAGGAATGTGTTTAGTGACGGCATCAGATTCCTAATTAATGGAGAAAGGTCTGGTGGCACGAAAAGCTTCTTCTAGGAGGTTGTCAACTGTTTTCACTCGACGATTCCATTCATGGGTGGTTGGTTTGGCCCTTGTTCCTGTAACTCGAATCCTAACCCGGTATATCCCATTTTAATTTTACCCCATTGTGAACCTTACACCTTTTTTACTCTCTGATCGAGGTTCTCGGCATTGAAAAATCTTTGTATACTAAACCACACGTGTATTTGTTGACATTTAAGAGATATACAGTCAAGAAAATCAAGGGCAATGGTGATATATATGCGTATTAGACACCAAAAAAAAACCCTCAACAAATGGCTACAATTTAAGGAATGTGTTTAGTGACCGCATCAGATTCCTAATTGATGGAGAAAGGTTTGGTGGCAAGAAAAGCTGCTTCTAGCAGGTTGTCAAGTGTTTTAGCTCGACGATTCCATTCTTGGGTTGTTGGTTTGGCCCATGTTCCTATAACTCGAATCCTAGCCCGGTATATCCCATTTTAATTTTACACCATTGTGAACCTTATGCCTATTTTACTCTCTGATCGAGGTTCTCAGCATTGAAATATCTTCGTAAACTAAATCGCACGTGTATATGTTTACATTTAATATATATACAGTCAAGAAAATAAAGGGAAATGGTGATATATGTGCGGATTAGACACAAAAAAAAAACAATCAACAAATGGCTACAATTTAAGGAATGTGTGTAGTGACGGCATCAGATTCCTAATTGATGGAGAAAGGCCTGTGGCAAGAAAAGCTGCTTCTTGGAAGGTTGTTAAGTGTTTTCGCTCGACGATTCCACTCTTGGGTGGTTGGTTTGGCCCTTGGTCCTGTAATTCGAATCCTACCCCGGTATATTCCATTTTAATTTTACACCATTGTGAACCTTACGCCTTTTTTACTCTCTGATCGAGGTTCTCGGCATTGAAAAATCTTCGTAACCTAAATCACACGTGTATATGTTGACATTTAAGAGATATACAGTCAAGAAAATCAAGGGAAATGGTGAAATATATGCGGATTAGACACCAAAAAAACACTCAACAAATGGTTACAATTTAAGGAATGGGTTTATTGACGGCATCAAATTCCTAATTGATGGAGAAAGGTCTAGTGGCAAGAAAACCTTCTTCTTGGTGGTTGTCAAGTGTTTTCGCTCGACGATTCCATTCTTGGGTGGTTCGTTTGGCCCTTGTTCCTGTAACTCGAATCCAACCCCGGTATATCTCATTTTAGTTTTACACTATTGTGAACCTTACGCCTTTTTTACTCTCTGATCGAGGTTCTCGGCATTGAAAAATCTTCGTATACTAAATCACACGTGTATATGTTGACATTTAAGAGATATACAGTCAAGAAAATTAAGGGCAATGGTGATATATATGCGGATTAGACACAAAAAAAAACACTCAAAAAATGGCTAGAATTTAAGGAATGTCTTTAGAGACGGCATCAGATTCCTAATTGATGGAGAAAGGTCTGGTGGCAAGAAAAGCTGCTTCTGGGAGGTTGTCAAGTGTTTTAGCTCGACGATTCCATTCTTGGGTGGTTGGTTCCCATTTTAACTTTACACCATTGTGAACCTTACGCCTTTTTTACTCTCTGATCGAGGTTCTCGGCATTGTAAAATCTTCGTAAACTAAATTACATGTGTATATGTTGACATTTAAGAGATATACAATCAAGAAAATCAAGGGCAATGGTAATATATACGCGGATTAGACACCAAAAAAAACACTCAACAAATGGCTACGATTTAAGGAATGTGTTTAGTGACGGCATCAGATTCCTAATTGATGGAGAAAGGTCTGGTGGCAAGAAAAAGTTGCTTCTACGAGGTTGTCAAGTGTTTTCGCTCGACGATACCATTCTTGGGTGGTTGGTTTGGCCCTTGTTCCTGTAACTCGAATCCTAGCCCGGTATATCCCATTTTAATTTTACACCATTGTGAACCTTACGCCTTTTTTACTCTCTGATCGACGTTCTCGGCATTAAAAAATCTTCGCAAACTAAATAACACGTGTATATGTTGACAATTAACAGATATACAGTCAAGAAAATCAAGGGCAATGGTGATATATATGCGGATTAGACACAAAAAAAACACTCAACAAATGGCTAGAATTTAAGGAATGTCTTTAGTGACGGTATCAGATTCCTAATTGATGGAGAAAGGTCTGGTGGCAAGAAAAGCTGCTTCTAGGAGATTGTCAAGTGTTTTCGCTTGACGATTCCATTCTTGGGTGGTTGGTTTGGCCCTTGTTCCTGTAACTCGAATCATAGCCCGGTATATCCCATTTAAATTTTACACCATTGTGAACCTTACGCCTTTTTTACTCTCTGATCGAGGTTCTCGGCATTGAAAAATCTTTGTAAACTAAATCACACGTGCATATGTTGAAATTTAAGAGATATACAGTCAAGAAAATAAAGGGCAATGGTGATATATGTGCGGATTAGACACAAAAAAAAAACAATCAACAAATGGTTACAATTTAAGGAATGTGTTTAGTGACGGTATCAGATTCCTAATTGATGGAGAAAGGTCTGGTGGCAAGAAAAGCTGCTTCTTGGAGATTGTCAAGTGTTTTCGATCGACGATTCCATTCTTGGGTGGTTGGTTTGGCCCTAGTTCCTGTAACTCGAATCCTAACCCGGTATATCCCATTTTAATTTTACACCATTGTGAACCTTACGCCTTTTTTACTCTCTGATCGAGGTTCTCGGCATTGAAAAATCTTCGTAAACTAAATCACACGTGTATATGTTGACAATTAACAGATATACAGTCAAGAAAATCAAGGGCAATGGTGATATATATGCGGATTAGACACAAAAAAAAAAAACTCAACAAATGGCTAGAATTTAAGGAATGTCTTTAGTGACGGCATCAGATTCCTGATTGATGGAGAAAGGTCTGGTGGCAAGAAAAGCTGCTTCTTGGAGGTTGTCAAGTGTTTTAGCTCGACGATTCCATTCTTGGGTGGTTGGTTTGGCCCTAGTTCCTGTAACTCGAATCCTAACCCGGTATATCCCATTTTAGTTTTACACCATTGTGAACCTTACGCCTTTTTTACTCTCTGATCGAGGTTCTCGGCATTGTAAAATCTTCGTAATCTAAATTACATGTGTATATGTTGACATTTCAGAGATATACAGTCAAGAAAATCAAGGGCAATGGTAATATATATGCGGATTAGACACCAAAAAAAAACACTCAACAAACGGCTACAATTTAAGTAATGTGTTTAGTGATTGCATCAGATTCCTAATTGATGGAGAATGGTCTGGTGGAAAGAAAAGCTGCTTCTAGGAGGTTGTCAAGTGTTTTCGCTCGACGATACCATTCTTGGGTGGTTGGTTTGGCCCTTGTTCCTGTTACTCGAATCATAGCCCGGTATATCCCATTTAAATTTTACACCATTGGGAACTTTACGCCTTTTTTACTCTCTGATCGAGGTTCTTGGCATTGAAAAATCTTTGTAAACTAAATCACACGTGCATATGTTGACATTTAAGAGATATACAGTCAAGAAAATCAAGGGCAATGGTGATATATATGCGGATTAGACAAAAAAAAAACACTCAACAAACGGCTACAATTTAAGTAATGTGTTTAGTGATTGCATCAGATTCCTAATTGATGGAGAAAGGTCTGGTGGCAAGAAAAGCTGCTTCTAGGAGGTTGTCAAGTGTTTTCGCTCGACGATACCATTCTTGGGTGGTTGGTTTGGCCCTTGTTCCTGTTACTCGAATCATAGCCCGGTATATCCCATTTAAATTTTACACCATTGTGAACCTTACGCCTTTTTTACTCTCTAATCGAGGTTCTCGGCATTGAAAAATCTTTGTAAACCAAATCACACGTGCATATGTTGACATTTAAGAGATATACAGTCAAGAAAATCAAGGGCAATTGTGATATATATGCGGACTAGACAAAAAAAACACCCAACAAATGGTTACAATTTAAGTAATGTGTTTAGTGACAGTATCAGATTCCTAATTGATGGTGAAAGGTCTAGTGGCAAGAAAAGCTGCTTCTAGGAGATTGTCAAGTGTTTTCGCTTGACGATTCCATTCTTGGGTGGTTGGTTTGGCCCTTGTTCCTGTAACTCGAATCCTAGCCCGGTATATCCCATTTTAATTTTACACCATTGTGAACCTTACACCTTTTTTACTCTCTGATCGAGGTTCTCGGCATTGAAAAATCTTCGTAAACTAAATCACACGTGTAGATGTTGACAATTAAGAGATATACAGTCAAGAAAATCAAGGGCAATGGTGATATATATGCGGATTAGACACAAAAAAAACACTCAACAATTGGCTAGAATTTAAGGAATGTCTTTAGTGACGGCATCAGATTCCTGATTGATGGAGAAAGGTCTGGTGGAAAGAAAAGCTGCTTCTAGGAGGTTGTCAAGTGTTTTAGCTCGACGATTCCATTCTTGGGTGGTTGGTTTGGCCCTTGTTCCTGTAACTCGAATCCTAACCCGCTATATCCCATTTTAATTTTACACCATTGTGAACCTTACGCCTTTTTTACTCTCTGATCGAGGTTCTCGGCATTGTAAAATCTTCGTAAACTAAATTACATGTGTATATGTTGACATTTAAGAGATATGCTGTCAAGAAAATCAAGGGCAATGGTAATATATATGCGGATTAGACACCAAAAAAACACTCAACAAACGGCTACAATTTAAGGAATGTGTTTAGTGATTGCATATGATTCCTAATTGATAGAGAAAGGTCTGGTGGCAAGAAAGGCTGCTTCTAGGAGGTTGTCAAGTGTTTTCGCTCGACGATACCATTCTTGGGTGGTTGGTTTGGCCCTTGTTCCTGTAACTCGAATCCTAGCCCGGTATATCCCATTTTAATTTTACACCATTGTGAACCTTACGCCTTTTTTACTCTCTGATCGAGGTTCTCGGCATTGAAAAATCTTTGTAAACTAAATCACACGTGCATATGTTGACATTTAAGAGATATACAGTCAAGAAAATCAAGGGCAATTGTGATATATATGCGGAATAGACACCAAAAAAAAACACCCAAAAAATGGTTACAATTTCAGGAATGTGTTTAGGGACGGTATCAGATTCTTAATTGATGGAGAAAGGTCTGGTGGCAAGAAAAGCTGCTTCTAGGAAACTGTCAAGTGTTTTCGCTCGACGATTCCATTCTTGGGTAGTTGGTTTGGCCCTTATTCCTGTAACTCGAATCCTAGCACGGTATATCCCATTTTAATTTTACACCATTGTGAACCTTACGCCTTTTTTACTCTCTGATCGAGGTTCTCGGCATTGAAAAATCTTCGTAAACTAAATCACACGTGTATATGTTGACAATTAAGAGATATACAGTCAAGAAATTCAAGGGCAATGGTGATATATATGCGGATTAGACACAAAAAAAACACTCAACAAATGGCTAGAATTTAAGGAATGTCTTTAGTGACGGCATCAGATTCCTGATTGATGGAGAAAGGTCTGGTGGCAAGAAAAGCTGCTTCTAGGAGGTTGTCAAGTGTTTTAGCTCAACGATTCCATTCTTGGGTGGTTGTTTTGGCCCTTGTTCCTGTAACTCGAATCCTAACCCGATATATCCCATTTTAATTTTACACCATTGTGAACCTTACGCCTTTTTTACTCTCTGATCGAGGTTCTCGGCATTGTAAAATCTTCGTAAACTAAATTACATGTGTATATGTTGACATTTAAGAGATATACAGTCAAGAAAATCAAGGGAATGGTAATATATATGCGGATTAGACACCAAAAAAATACTCAACAAATGGCTACAATTTAAGGAATGTGTTTAGTGACGGCATCAGATTCCTAATTGATGGAGAAAGATCTGGTGGCAAGAAAAGCTGCTTCTAGGAGGTTGTCAAGTGTTTTCGCTCGACGATACCATTCTTGGGTGGTTGGTTTGGCCCTTGTTCCTGTAACTCGAATCCTAGCCCGGTATATCCCATTTTAATTTTACACCATTGTGAACCTTACGCCTTTTTTACTCTCTGATCGAGGTTCTCAGCATTGAAAAATCTTCGTAAACTAAATCTCACGTGTATATGTTGACAATTAAGAGATATACAGTCAAGAAAATCAACGGCAATGGTGATATATATGCGGATTAGACACAAAAAAAAAACACTCAACAAATGGCTAGAATTTAAGGAATGTCTTTAGTGAGGCATCCGATTCCTGATTGATGGAGAAAGGTCTGGTGGCAAGAAAAGCTGCTTCTAGGAGGTTGTCAAGTGTTTTAGCTCGACGATTCCATTCTTGGGTGGTTGGTTTGGCCCTTGTTCCTGTAACTCGAATCCTAACTCGGTATATCCCATTTTAATTTTACACCATTGTGAACCTTACGCCTTTTTTACTCTCTGATCGAGGTTCTCGGCATTGTAAAATCTTCGTAAACTAAATTACATGTGTATATGTTGACATTTAAGAGATTTACAGTCAAGAAAATCAAGGAAAATGGTAATATATATGCGGATTAGACACCAAAAAAACCACTCAACAAACGGCTACAATTTAAGGAATGTGTTTAGTGACGGCATCAGATTCCTAATTGATGGAGAAAGGTCTGGTGGCAAGAAAAGCTGCTTCTAGGAGGTTGTCAAGTGTTTTCGCTCGACGATACCATTCTTGGGTGGTTGGTTTGGCCCTTGTTCCTGTAACTCGAATCCTAGCCCGGTATATCCCATTTTAATTTTACCCCATTGTGAACCTTACGCCTTTTTTACTCTCTGATCGACGTTCTCGGCATTGAAAAATCTTTGTTAACCAAATCACACGTGCATATGTTGACATTTAAGAGATATACAGTCAAGAAAATCAAGGGCAATTGTGATATATATGCGGATTAGACACAAAAAAAAAAACACCCAACAAATGGTTACAATTTCAGGAATGTGTTTAATGACGGTATCAGATTCCTAATTGATGGAGAAAGGTCTGGTGGCAAGAAAAGCTGCTTCTAGGAGATTGTCAAGTGTTTTCGCTCGACGATTCCATTCTTGGGTGGTTGGTTTGGCCCTTGTTCCTGTAACTCGAATCCTAGCCCGTTATATCCCGTTTTAATTTTACACCATTGTGAACCTTACCCCTTTTTTACTCTCTGATCGAGGTTCTCGGCATTGAAAAATCTTCGTAAACTAAATCACACGTGTATATGTTGACAATTAAGGGATATACAGTCAAGAAAATCAAGGGCAATGGTGATATATATGCGGATTAGACACAAAAAAAACACTCAACAAATGGCTAGAATTTCAGGAATGTCATTAGTGACGGCATCAGATTCCTGATTGATGGAGAAAGGTCTGGTGGCAAGAAAAGCTGCTTCTAGGAGGTTGTCAAGTGTTTTAGCTCGACGATTCCATTCTTGGGTGGTTGGTTTGGCCCTTGTTCCTGTAACTCGAATCCTAACCCGGTATATCCCATTTTAATTTTACACCATTGTGAACCTTACGCCTTTTTTACTCTCTGATCGAGGTTCTCGGCATCGTAAACTCTTCGTAAACTAAATTACATGTGTATATGTTGACATTTAAGAGATATACAGTCAAGAAAATCAAGGGCAATGGTAATATATATGCGGATTAGACACTAAAAAAAACACTCAACAAATGGCTACAATTTAAGGAATGTGTTTAGTGACGGCATCAGATTCCTAATTGATGGAGAAAGGTCTGGTGGCAAGAATAGCTGCTTCTAGGAGGTTGTCAAGTGTTTTCGCTCGACGATACCATTCTTGGGTGGTTGGTTTGGCGCTTGTTCCTGTAACTCGAATCCTAGCCCAGTATATCCCATTTTAATTTTACACCATTGTGAACCTTACGCCTTTTTTACTCTCTGATCGACGTTCTCGGCATTAAAAAATCTTCGTTAACTAAATAACACGTGTATATGTTGACAATTAACAGATATACAGTCAAGAAAATCAAGGGAATGGTGATATATATGCGGATTAGACACAAAAAAAAAACACTCAACAAATGGCTAGAATTTAAGGAATGTCTTTAGTGACGGCATCAGATTCCTAATTGATGGAGAAAGGTCTGGTGGCAAGAAAAGCTGCTTCTAGGAGGATGTAAAGTGTTTTCCTCGACGATTCCATTCTTGAGTGGTAGGTTTGGCCCTTGTTCCTGTAACTCGAATCATAGCCCGGTATATCCCCTTTTAATTTTACACCATTATGAACCTTACGCCTTTTTTACTCTCTGATCGAGGTTCTCGGCATTGAAAAGTCTTTGTAAACTAAATCACACGTGCATATGTTGACATTTAAGAGATATACAGTCAAGAAAATCAAGGGCAATTGTGATATATATGCGGATTAGACACCAAAAAAAAACACCCAACAAATGGTTACAATTTAAGGAATGTGTTTAGTGACGGTATCAGATTCCTAATTGATGGAGAAAGGTCTGGTGGCAAGAAAAGCTGCTTCTAGGAGATTGTCAAGTGTTTTCGCTCGACGATTCCATTCTTGGGTGGTTGGTTTGGCCCTTGTTCCTGTAACTCGAATCCTAGCCCGGTATATCCCATTTTAATTTTACACCATTGTGAACCTTACGCCTTTTTTACTCTCTGATCGAGGTTCTCGGCATTGAAAAATCTTCGTAAACTAAATCACACGTGTATATGTTGACAATTAAGGGATATACAGTCAAGAAAATCAAGGGCAATGGTGATATATATGCGGATTAGACACAAAAAAAACACTCAACAAATGGCTAGAATTTAAGGAATGTCATTAGTGACGGCATCAGATTCCTGATTGATGGAGAAAGGTCTGGTGGCAAGAAAAGCTGCTTCTAGGAGGTTGTCAAGTGTTTTAGCTCGACGATTCCATTCTTGGGTGGTTGGTTTGGCCCTTGTTCCTGTAACTCGAATCCTAACCCGGTATATCCCATTTTAATTTTACACCATTGTGAACCATACGCCTTTTTTACTCTCTGATCGAGGTTCTCGGCATTGTAAAATCTTCGTAAACTAAATTACATGTGTATATGTTGACATTTAAGAGATATACATTCAAGAAAATCAAGGGCAATGGTAATATATATGCGGATCAGACAACAAAAAAAACACTCAACAAATGGCTAGAATTTAAGGAATGTCATTAGTGACGGCATCAGATTCCTGATTGATGGAGAAAGGTCTGGTGGCAAGAAAAGCTGCTTCTAGGAGGTTGTCAAGTGTTTTAGCTCGACGATTCCATTCTTGGGTGGTTGGTTTGGCCCTTGTTCCTGTAACTCGAATCCTAACCCGGTATATCCCATTTTAATTTTACACCATTGTGAACCATACGCCTTTTTTACTCTCTGATCGAAGTTCTCGGCATTGTAAAATCTTCGTAAACTAAATTACATGTGTATATGTTGACATTTAAGAGATATACATTCAAGAAAATCAAGGGCAATGGTAATATATATGCGGATCAGACAACAAAAAAAACACTCAACAAATGGCTAGAATTTAAGGAATGTCATTAGTGACGGCATCAGATTCCTGATTGATGGAGAAAGGTCTGGTGGCAAGAAAAGCTGCTTCAAGGAGGTTGTCATGTGTTTTAGCTCGACGATTCCATTCTTGGGTGGTTGGTTTGGCCCTTGTTCCTGTAACTCGAATCCTAACCCGGTATATCCCATTTTAATTTTACACCATTGTGAACCATACGCCTTTTTTACTCTCTGATCGAGGTTCTCGGCATTGTAAAATCTTCGTAAACTAAATTACATGTGTATATGTTGACATTTAAGAGATATACATTCAAGAAAATCAAGGGCAATGGTAATATATATGCGGATCAGACAACAAAAAAAACACTCAACAAATGGCTAGAATTTAAGGAATGTCATTAGTGACGGCATCAGATTCCTGATTGATGGAGAAAGGTCTGGTGGCAAGAAAAGCTGCTTCTAGGAGGTTGTCAAGTGTTTTAGCTCGACGATTCCATTCTTGGGTGGTTGGTTTGGCCCTTGTTCCTGTAACTCGAATCCTAACCCGGTATATCCCATTTTAATTTTACACCATTGTGAACCATACGCCTTTTTTACTCTCTGATCGAGGTTCTCGGCATTGTAAAATCTTCGTAAACTAAATTACATGTGTATATGTTGACATTTAAGAGATATACATTCAAGAAAATCAAGGGCAATGGTAATATATATGCGGATCAGACAACAAAAAAAACACTCAACAAATGGCTAGAATTTAAGGAATGTCATTAGTGACGGCATCAGATTCCTGATTGATGGAGAAAGGTCTGGTGGCAAGAAAAGCTGCTTCAAGGAGGTTGTCATGTGTTTTAGCTCGACGATTCCATTCTTGGGTGGTTGGTTTGGCCCCTGTTCCTGTAACTCGAATCCTAACCCGGTATATCCCATTTTAATTTTACACCATTGTGAACCATACGCCTTTTTTACTCTCTGATCGAGGTTCTCGGCATTGTAAAATCTTCGTAAACTAAATTACATGTGTATATGTTGACATTTAAGAGATATACATTCAAGAAAATCAAGGGCAATGGTAATATATATGCGGATCAGACAACAAAAAAAACACTCAACAAATGGCTACAATTTAAGGAATGTGTTTAGTGACGGCATCAAATTCCTAATTGATGGAGAAAGGTCTGGTGGCAAGAAAAGCTGCTTCTAGGAGGTTGTCAAGTGTTTTCGCTCGAGGATACCATTCTTGGGTGGTTGGTTTGGTCCTTGTTTCTGTAACTCCAATCCTAGCCCGGTATATCCCATTTTAATTTTACACCATTGTGAACCTTACGCCTTTTTTACTCTCTGATCGACGTTCTCGGCATTAAAAAATCTTCGTTAACTAAATCACAACGTGTATATGTTGACAATTAACAGATATACAGTCAAGAAAATCAAGGGCAATGGTGATATATATGCGGATTAGACACAAAAAAAACACTCAACAAATGGCTAGAATTTAAGGAATGTCATTAGTGACGGCATCAGATTCCTGATTGATGGAGAAAGGTCTGGTGGCAAGAAAAGCTGCTTCTAGGAGGTTGTCAAGTGTTTTAGCTCGACGATTCCATTCTTGGGTGGTTGGTTTGGCCCTTGTTCCTGTAACTCGAATCCTAACCCGGTATATCCCATTTTAATTTTACACCATTGTGAACCTTACGCCTTTTTTTCTCTCTGATCGAGGTTCTCGGCATCGTAAACTCTTCGTAAACTAAATTACATGTGTATATGTTGACATTTAAGAGATATACAGTCAAGAAAATCAAGGGCAATGGTAATATATATGCGGATTAGACACTAAAAAAAACACTCAACAAATGGCTACAATTTAAGGAATGTGTTTAGTGACGGCATCAGATTCCTAATTGATGGAGAAAGGTCTGGTGGCAAGAATAGCTGCTTCTAGGAGGTTGTCAAGTGTTTTCGCTCGACGATACCATTCTTGGGTGGTTGGTTTGGCGCTTGTTCCTGTAACTCGAATCCTAGCCCAGTATATCCCATTTTAATTTTACACCATTGTGAACCTTACGCCTTTTTTACTCTCTGATCGACGTTCTCGGCATTAAAAAATCTTCGTTAACTAAATAACACGTGTATATGTTGACAATTAACAGATATACAGTCAAGAAAATCAAGGGAATGGTGATATATATGCGGATTAGACACAAAAAAAAAACACTCAACAAATGGCTAGAATTTAAGGAATGTCTTTAGTGACGGCATCAGATTCCTAATTGATGGAGAAAGGTCTGGTGGCAAGAAAAGCTGCTTCTAGGAGGATGTAAAGTGTTTTCCTCGACGATTCCATTCTTGAGTGGTAGGTTTGGCCCTTGTTCCTGTAACTCGAATCATAGCCCGGTATATCCCCTTTTAATTTTACACCATTATGAACCTTACGCCTTTTTTACTCTCTGATCGAGGTTCTCGGCATTGAAAAGTCTTTGTAAACTAAATCACACGTGCATATGTTGACATTTAAGAGATATACAGTCAAGAAAATCAAGGGCAATTGTGATATATATGCGGATTAGACACCAAAAAAAAACACCCAACAAATGGTTACAATTTAAGGAATGTGTTTAGTGACGGTATCAGATTCCTAATTGATGGAGAAAGGTCTGGTGGCAAGAAAAGCTGCTTCTAGGAGATTGTCAAGTGTTTTCGCTCGACGATTCCATTCTTGGGTGGTTGGTTTGGCCCTTGTTCCTGTAACTCGAATCCTAGCCCGGTATATCCCATTTTAATTTTACACCATTGTGAACCTTACGCCTTTTTTACTCTCTGATCGAGGTTCTCGGCATTGAAAAATCTTCGTAAACTAAATCACACGTGTATATGTTGACAATTAAGGGATATACAGTCAAGAAAATCAAGGGCAATGGTGATATATATGCGGATTAGACACAAAAAAAACACTCAACAAATGGCTAGAATTTAAGGAATGTCATTAGTGACGGCATCAGATTCCTGATTGATGGAGAAAGGTCTGGTGGCAAGAAAAGCTGCTTCTAGGAGGTTGTCAAGTGTTTTAGCTCGACGATTCCATTCTTGGGTGGTTGGTTTGGCCCTTGTTCCTGTAACTCGAATCCTAACCCGGTATATCCCATTTTAATTTTACACCATTGTGAACCATACGCCTTTTTTACTCTCTGATCGAGGTTCTCGGCATTGTAAAATCTTCGTAAACTAAATTACATGTGTATATGTTGACATTTAAGAGATATACATTCAAGAAAATCAAGGGCAATGGTAATATATATGCGGATCAGACAACAAAAAAAACACTCAACAAATGGCTAGAATTTAAGGAATGTCATTAGTGACGGCATCAGATTCCTGATTGATGGAGAAAGGTCTGGTGGCAAGAAAAGCTGCTTCTAGGAGGTTGTCAAGTGTTTTAGCTCGACGATTCCATTCTTGGGTGGTTGGTTTGGCCCTTGTTCCTGTAACTCGAATCCTAACCCGGTATATCCCATTTTAATTTTACACCATTGTGAACCATACGCCTTTTTTACTCTCTGATCGAGGTTCTCGGCATTGTAAAATCTTCGTAAACTAAATTACATGTGTATATGTTGACATTTAAGAGATATACATTCAAGAAAATCAAGGGCAATGGTAATATATATGCGGATCAGACAACAAAAAAAACACTCAACAAATGGCTAGAATTTAAGGAATGTCATTAGTGACGGCATCAGATTCCTGATTGATGGAGAAAGGTCTGGTGGCAAGAAAAGCTGCTTCAAGGAGGTTGTCATGTGTTTTAGCTCGACGATTCCATTCTTGGGTGGTTGGTTTGGCCCTTGTTCCTGTAACTCGAATCCTAAC
Organism: Helianthus tuberosus; assembly: GCA_030545235.1. Classification (NCBI taxonomy): domain Eukaryota; kingdom Viridiplantae; phylum Streptophyta; class Magnoliopsida; order Asterales; family Asteraceae; genus Helianthus; species Helianthus tuberosus. The sequence continues at coordinate 10,414 of JARYGA010004864.1, read as the reverse complement.
CCGGTATATCCCATTTTAATTTTACACCATTGTGAACCATACGCCTTTTTTACTCTCTGATCGAGGTTCTCGGCATTGTAAAATCTTCGTAAACTAAATTACATGTGTATATGTTGACATTTAAGAGATATACATTCAAGAAAATCAAGGGCAATGGTAATATATATGCGGATCAGACAACAAAAAAAACACTCAACAAATGGCTAGAATTTAAGGAATGTCATTAGTGACGGCATCAGATTCCTGATTGATGGAGAAAGGTCTGGTGGCAAGAAAAGCTGCTTCTAGGAGGTTGTCAAGTGTTTTAGCTCGACGATTCCATTCTTGGGTGGTTGGTTTGGCCCTTGTTCCTGTAACTCGAATCCTAACCCGGTATATCCCATTTTAATTTTACACCATTGTGAACCATACGCCTTTTTTACTCTCTGATCGAGGTTCTCGGCATTGTAAAATCTTCGTAAACTAAATTACATGTGTATATGTTGACATTTAAGAGATATACATTCAAGAAAATCAAGGGCAATGGTAATATATATGCGGATCAGACAACAAAAAAAACACTCAACAAATGGCTAGAATTTAAGGAATGTCATTAGTGACGGCATCAGATTCCTGATTGATGGAGAAAGGTCTGGTGGCAAGAAAAGCTGCTTCAAGGAGGTTGTCATGTGTTTTAGCTCGACGATTCCATTCTTGGGTGGTTGGTTTGGCCCCTGTTCCTGTAACTCGAATCCTAACCCGGTATATCCCATTTTAATTTTACACCATTGTGAACCATACGCCTTTTTTACTCTCTGATCGAGGTTCTCGGCATTGTAAAATCTTCGTAAACTAAATTACATGTGTATATGTTGACATTTAAGAGATATACATTCAAGAAAATCAAGGGCAATGGTAATATATATGCGGATCAGACAACAAAAAAAACACTCAACAAATGGCTACAATTTAAGGAATGTGTTTAGTGACGGCATCAAATTCCTAATTGATGGAGAAAGGTCTGGTGGCAAGAAAAGCTGCTTCTAGGAGGTTGTCAAGTGTTTTCGCTCGAGGATACCATTCTTGGGTGGTTGGTTTGGTCCTTGTTTCTGTAACTCCAATCCTAGCCCGGTATATCCCATTTTAATTTTACACCATTGTGAACCTTACGCCTTTTTTACTCTCTGATCGACGTTCTCGGCATTAAAAAATCTTCGTTAACTAAATCACAACGTGTATATGTTGACAATTAACAGATATACAGTCAAGAAAATCAAGGGCAATGGTGATATATATGCGGATTAGACACAAAAAAAACACTCAACAAATAGCTAGAATTTAAGGAATGTCTTTAGTGACGGCATCAGATTCCTGATTGATGGAGAAAGGTCTGGTGGCAAGAAAAGCTGCTTCTAGGAGATTGTCAAGTGTTTTCGCTCGACGATACCATTCTTGGGTGGTTGGTTTGTCCCTTGTTCCTGTAACTCGAATCATAGCCCGGTATATCCCATTTTAATTTTACACCATTGTGAACTTTACGCCTTTTTTACTCTCTGATTGAGGTTCTCGGCATTGAAAAATCTTTGTAAACTAAATCATACGTGCATATGTTGACATTTAAGAGATATACAGTCAAGAAAATCAAGGGCAATGGTGATATATATGCGGATTAGACACAAAAAAAACACTCAACAAATGGCTACAATTTAAGGAATGTGTTTAGTGACGGCATCAGATTAATAATTGATGGAGAAAGGTCTAGTGGCAAGAAAAGCTGGTTCTAGGAGGTTGTCAAGTGTTTTCGCTCGACGATTCCATTCTTGGGTGGTTGGTTTGGCCCTTGTTCCTGTAACTCGAATCCTAGCCCGGTATATCCCATTTTAATTTTACACCATTGTGAACCTTATGCCTTTTTTACTCTCTGATCGAGGTTCTAGGCATTGAAAAATCTTCATAAACTAAATCACACGTGTATATGTTGACATTTAAGAGATATACAATCAAGAAAATCAAGGGCAATGGTGATATATATGCGGATTAGACAAAAAAAAACACACTCAACAAATGGGTACAATTTAAGGAATGTGTTTAGTGACGGCACCAGATTCCTAATTGATGGAGAAAGGTCTGGTGGCAAGAAAAGCTGCTTCTAGGAGGTTGTCAAGTGTTTTCGCTCGACGATACCATTCTTGGTTGGTTGGTTTGGCCCTTGTTCCTGTAACACGAATCCTAGCCCTGTATATCCCATTTTAATTTTACACTATTGTGAACCTTACGCCTTTTTTACTCTCTGGTCGAGGTTCTCGGCATTGAAAAATCTTTGTAAACTAAATCAAACGTGCATATGTTGACATTTAAGAGATATACAGTCAAGAAAATGAAGGGCAATGGTGATATATATGCGGATTAGACACAAAAAAAAACACTCAACAAATGGCTACAATTTAAGGAATGTGTTTAGTGACGACATCAGATTCCTAATTGATAGAGAAAGGTCCGGCGGCAAGAAAAGTTGCTTCTAGGAGGTTGTCAAGTGTTTTCGCTCGACGATTCCATTCTTTGGTGGTTGGTTTGGCCCTTGTTCCTGTAACTCAAATCCTAGCCCGGTATATCCCATTTTAATTTTACACCATTGTGAACCTTACGCCTTTTTTACTCTCTGAACGAGGTTCTCGGCGTTGAAAAATCTTCGTAAACTAAATCACACGTGTATATGTTGACATTTAAGAGATATACAGTCAAGAAAATCAAGGGCGATGGTGATATATATGCGGATTAGACACAAAAAAAACACTCAATAAATGGCTACAATTTAAGGAATGTGTTTAGTGGCAGCATCAGATTCCAAATTGATGGAGAAAGGTGTGGTGGCAAGAAAAGCTGCTTCTAGGAGGTTGTCAAGTGTTTTCGCTCGACGATTCCATTCTTGCGTGGTTGGTTTGGCCCTTGTTCCTGTAACTCGAATCCTCGCCCGGTATATCCCATTTTAATTTTACACCATTGTCAACATTACGACTTTTTTACTCTCTGATCGAGGTTCTCGGCATTGAAAAATCTTCGTAAACTAAATCACACGTGTATATATTGACATTTACGAGATATACATTCAAGAAAATCAAGGGCAATGGTGATATATATGCGGATTAGACACAAAAAAAAACACTCAACAAATGGCTACAATTTAAGGAACGTGTTTAGTGGTGGCATCGGATTCCTAATTGATGGAGAAAGGTCTGGTGGCAAGAAAAGCTGCTTTTAGGAGGTTATCAAGTGTTTTCGCTCGACGATACCATTCTTGGGTGGTTGGTTTAGCCCTTGTTCCTGTAACTCGAATCCTAGCCTGGTATGTCCCATTTTAATTTTACACCATTGTGAACCTTTCGCCTTTTTTACTCTCTGAATGAGGTTCTCGGCATTTAAAAATCTCCGTAAACTAAATCACACGTGTATGCGTTGACATTTAAGAGATATACATTCATGAAAATCAAGGGCAATGGTGATATATATGCGGATTAGACACAAAAAAAAACACTCAACAAATGGCTACAATTTAACGAATGTGTTTAGTGGCGGCATCAGATTCCTAATTGATGGAGAAAGGTCTGGTGGAAAGAAAAGCTGTTTCTAGGAGGTTATCAAGTGTTTTCGCTTGACGATACCATTCTTGGGTGGTTGGTTTGGCCCTTGTTCCTGTAACCCGAATCCTAGCCCGGTATATCCCATTTTAATTTTACACCATTGTGAACCTTACGCCTTTTTTATTCTCTGAACGAGGTTCTCGGCGTTGAAAAATCTTTGTAAACTAAATCACACAGGTATATGTTGACATTTAAGAGATGTACAGTTAAGAAAATCAAGGGCAATGGTGATATATATGCGGATTAGACACAAAAAAACACTCAACAAATGGCTACAATTTAAGCAATGTGCTTAGTGACGGCATCAGATTAATAATTGATGGAGAAAGGTCTGGTGGCAAGAAAATCTGCTTCTAGGAGGTTGTCAAGTGTTTTCGGTCGACGATTCCATTCTTGGGTGGTTGGTATGGCCCTTGTTCATGTAACTCGAATCGTAGCCCGGTATATCCCATTTTAATTTTACACCATTGTGAACCTTACGCCTTTTTTACTCTCTGATCGAGGTTCTAGGCATTGAAAAATCTTCATAAACTAAATCACACGTGTATATGTTGACATTTAAGAGATATACAATCAAGAAAATCAAGGGCAATGGTGATATATATGCGGATTAGACAAAAAAAAACACACTCAACAAATGGGTACAATTTAAGGAATGTGTTTAGTGACGGCACCAGATTCCTAATTGATGGAGAAAGGTCTGGTGGCAAGAAAAGCTGCTTCTAGGAGGTTGTCAAGTGTTTTCGCTCGACGATACCATTCTTGGTTGGTTGGTTTGGCCCTTGTTCCTGTAACACGAATCCTAGCCCTGTATATCCCATTTTAATTTTACACTATTGTGAACCTTACGCCTTTTTTACTCTCTGGTCGAGGTTCTCGGCATTGAAAAATCTTTGTAAACTAAATCAAACGTGCATATGTTGACATTTAAGAGATATACAGTCAAGAAAATGAAGGGCAATGGTGATATATATGCGGATTAGACACAAAAAAAAACACTCAACAAATGGCTACAATTTAAGGAATGTGTTTAGTGACGACATCAGATTCCTAATTGATAGAGAAAGGTCCGGCGGCAAGAAAAGTTGCTTCTAGGAGGTTGTCAAGTGTTTTCGCTCGACGATTCCATTCTTTGGTGGTTGGTTTGGCCCTTGTTCCTGTAACTCAAATCCTAGCCCGGTATATCCCATTTTAATTTTACACCATTGTGAACCTTACGCCTTTTTTACTCTCTGAACGAGGTTCTCGGCGTTGAAAAATCTTCGTAAACTAAATCACACGTGTATATGTTGACATTTAAGAGATATACAGTCAAGAAAATCAAGGGCGATGGTGATATATATGCGGATTAGACACAAAAAAAACACTCAATAAATGGCTACAATTTAAGGAATGTGTTTAGTGGCAGCATCAGATTCCAAATTGATGGAGAAAGGTGTGGTGGCAAGAAAAGCTGCTTCTAGGAGGTTGTCAAGTGTTTTCGCTCGACGATTCCATTCTTGCGTGGTTGGTTTGGCCCTTGTTCCTGTAACTCGAATCCTCGCCCGGTATATCCCATTTTAATTTTACACCATTGTCAACATTACGACTTTTTTACTCTCTGATCGAGGTTCTCGGCATTGAAAAATCTTCGTAAACTAAATCACACGTGTATATATTGACATTTACGAGATATACATTCAAGAAAATCAAGGGCAATGGTGATATATATGCGGATTAGACACAAAAAAAAACACTCAACAAATGGCTACAATTTAAGGAACGTGTTTAGTGGTGGCATCGGATTCCTAATTGATGGAGAAAGGTCTGGTGGCAAGAAAAGCTGCTTTTAGGAGGTTATCAAGTGTTTTCGCTCGACGATACCATTCTTGGGTGGTTGGTTTAGCCCTTGTTCCTGTAACTCGAATCCTAGCCTGGTATGTCCCATTTTAATTTTACACCATTGTGAACCTTTCGCCTTTTTTACTCTCTGAATGAGGTTCTCGGCATTTAAAAATCTCCGTAAACTAAATCACACGTGTATGCGTTGACATTTAAGAGATATACATTCATGAAAATCAAGGGCAATGGTGATATATATGCGGATTAGACACAAAAAAAAACACTCAACAAATGGCTACAATTTAACGAATGTGTTTAGTGGCGGCATCAGATTCCTAATTGATGGAGAAAGGTCTGGTGGAAAGAAAAGCTGTTTCTAGGAGGTTATCAAGTGTTTTCGCTTGACGATACCATTCTTGGGTGGTTGGTTTGGCCCTTGTTCCTGTAACCCGAATCCTAGCCCGGTATATCCCATTTTAATTTTACACCATTGTGAACCTTACGCCTTTTTTATTCTCTGAACGAGGTTCTCGGCGTTGAAAAATCTTTGTAAACTAAATCACACAGGTATATGTTGACATTTAAGAGATGTACAGTTAAGAAAATCAAGGGCAATGGTGATATATATGCGGATTAGACACAAAAAAACACTCAACAAATGGCTACAATTTAAGCAATGTGCTTAGTGACGGCATCAGATTAATAATTGATGGAGAAAGGTCTGGTGGCAAGAAAATCTGCTTCTAGGAGGTTGTCAAGTGTTTTCGGTCGACGATTCCATTCTTGGGTGGTTGGTATGGCCCTTGTTCATGTAACTCGAATCGTAGCCCGGTATATCCCATTTTAATTTTACACCATTGTGAACCTTACGCCTTTTTTACTCTCTGATCGAGGTTCTAGGCATTGAAAAATCTTCGTAAACTAAATCACACGTGTATATGTTGACATTTAAGAGATATACAATCAAGAAAATCAAGGGCAATGGTGATATATATGCGGATTAGACACAAAAAAAAAACACTCAACAAATGGCTACAATTTAAGGAATGTGTTTAGTGGCAGCATCAGATTACAAATTGATGGAGAAAGGTGTGGTGGCAAGAAAAGCTGCTTCTAGGAGGTTGTCAAGTGTTTTCGCTCGACGATTCCATTCTTGCGTGGTTGGTTTGGCCCTTGTTCCTGTAACTCGAATCCTCGCCCGGTATATCCCATTTTAATTTTACACCATTGTCAACATTACCACTTTTTTACTCTCTGATCGAGGTTCTCGGCATTGAAAAATCTTCGTAAACTAAATCACACGTGTATATATTGACATTTACGAGATATACAGTCAAGAAAATCAAGGGCAATGGTGATATATATGGGGATTAGACACCAAAAAAAACACACTCAACAAATGGGTACAATTTAAGGAATGTGTTTAGTGACGGCATCAGATTCCTAATTGATGTAGAAAGGTCTGGTGGCAAGAAAAGCTGCTTCTAGGAGGTTGTCAAGTGTTTTCGCTCGACGATACCATTCTTGGTTGGTTGGTTTGGCCCTTGTTCCTGTAACTCGAATCCTAGCCCGGTATATCCCATTTTAATTTTACACCATTGTGAACCTTACGCCTTTTTTACTCTCTGATCGAGGTTCTCGGCATTGAAAAATCTTTGTAAACTAAATCAAACGTGCATATGTTGACATTTAAGAGATATACAGTCAAGAAAATGAAGGGCAATGGTGATATATATGCGGATTAGACACAAAAAAAACACTCAACAAATGGCTACAATTTAAGGAATGTGTTTAGTGACGACATCAGATTCCTAATTGATAGAGAAAGGTGTGGTGGCAAGAAAAGCTGCTTCTAGGAGGTTGTCAAGTGTTTTCGCTTGACGATTCCATTCTTTGGTGGTTAGTTTGGCCCTTGTTCCTGTAACTCAAATCCTAGCCCGGTATATCCCATTTTAATTTTACACCATTGTGAACCTTACGCCTTTTTTACTCTCTGATCGAGGTTCTCGGCATTGAAAAATCTTTGTAAACTAAATCAAACGTGCATATGTTGACATTTAAGAGATATACAGTCAAGAAAATCAAGGGCGATGGTGATATATATGCGGATTAGACACAAAAAAAACACTCAACAAATGGCTACAATTTAAGGAATGTGTTTAGTGGCAGCATCAGATTCCAAATTGATGGAGAAAGGTGTGGTGGCAAGAAAAGCTGCTTCTAGGAGGTTGTCAAGTGTTTTCGCTCGACGATTCCATTCTTGCGTGGTTGGTTTGGCCCTTGTTCCTGTAACTCGAATCCTCGCCCGGTATATCCCATTTTAATTTTACACCACTGTCAACATTACGACTTTTTTACTCTCTGATCGAGGTTCTAGGCATTGAAAAATCTTCGTAAACTAAATCACACGTGTATATGTTGACATTTACGAGATATACAATCAAGAAAATCAAGGGCAATGGTGATATATATGCGGATTAGACACCAAAAAAAACACACTCAATAAATGGATACAATTTAAGGAATGTGTTTAGTGACGGCATCAGATTCCTAATTGATGGAGAAATGTCTGGTGGCAAGAAAAGCTGCTTCAATTGTTTTCGCTCGACGATACCATTCTTGGTTGGTTGGTTTGGCCCTTGTTCCTGTAACTCGAATCCTAGCCCGGTATATCCCATTTTAATTTTACACCATTGTGAACCTTACGCCTTTTTTACTCTCTGATCGAGGTTCTCGGCATTGAAAAATCTTCGTAAACTAAATCACACGTGTATATGTTGACATTTAAGAGATATACAGTCAAGAAAATGAAGGGCAATGGTGATATATATGCGGATTAGACACAAAAAAAACACTCAACAAATGGCTACAATTTAAGGAATGTGTTTAGTGACGACATCAGATTCCTAATTGATAGAGAAAGGTCCGGTGGCAAGAAAAGTTGCTTCTAGGAAGTTGTCAAGTGTTTTCGCTCGATGATTCCATTCTTTGGTGGTTGGTTTGGCCCTTGTTCCTGTAACTCAAATCCTAGCCCGGTATATCCCAATTTAATTTTACACCATTGTGAACCTTACGCCTTTTTTACTCTCTGAACGAGGTTCTCGGCATTGAAAAATCTTCGTAAACTAAATCACACGTGTATATGTTGACATTTAAGAGATATACAGTCAAGAAAATCAAGGGCAATGGTGATATATATGCGGATTAGACACAAAAAAAATACTCAACAAATGGCTACAATTTAAGGAATGTGTTTAGTGACGGCATCAGATTCCTAATTGATGGAGAAAGGTCTGGTGGCAAGAAAAGCTGCTTCAAGGAGGTTGTCAAGTGTTTTCTCTCGACGATTCTATTCTTGGGTGGTTGGTTTGGCCCTTTTTCCTATAACTCGGATCCTAACCCGGTATATCCCATTTTAATTATACACCATTGTGAACCTTAAACGTTTTTTACTCTCTGATCGAGGTTCTCGGCATTGAAAAATATTCGTAAACTAAATCACACGTGTATATGTTGACATTTAAGAGATATACAGTGAACAAAATCAAGGGCAATGGGGATAAATATGCGGATTAGACACAAAAAAAACACTTAACAAATAGCTACAATTTAAGGAATGTGTTTGGTGACAGCATCAGATTCCTAATTGATGGAGAAAGGTCTGGTGGCAAGAAAAGTTGCTTCTAGGAGGTTGTTATGTGTTTTCGCTCGACGATTCCATTCTTGAGTGGTTGGTTTGGCCCTTGTTCCTGTAACTCGAATCCTAGCACGGTATATCCCACTTTAATTTTACAACAATGTGAACCTAACGCCTTTTTTACTCTCTGAACGAGGTTCTCGGCATTGAAAAATCTTCGTAAACTAAATCACATGTGTATATGTTGACATTTAAGAGATATACAGTCAAGAAAATCAAGGGAATGGTGATATATATGCGGCTTAGACACAAAAAAAAAACACTCAACAAATGGCTACAATTTAAGGAATGTGTTTAGTGATGGCTTCAGATTCCTAATTGATGGAGAAAGGTCTAGGGGCAAGAAAAGATGCTTCGATGAGGTTATCAAGTGTTTTCGCTCGACGATACCATTCTTGGTTGGTTGGTTTGGCCCTTGTTCCTGTAACTCGAATCCTAGCCCGGTATATCCCATTTTAATTTTACACCATTGTGAACCTTACGCCTTTTTTACTCTCTGATCGAGGTTCTCGGCATTGAAAAATCTTCGTAAACTAAATCACACGTGTATATGTTGACATTTAAGAGATATACAGTCAAGAAAATGAAGGGCAATGGTGATATATATGCGGATTAGACACAAAAAAAACACTCAACAAATGGCTACAATTTAAGGAATGTGTTTAGTGACGACATCAGATTCCTAATTGATAGAGAAAGGTGTGGTGGCAAGAAAAGCTGCTTCTAGGAGGTTGTCAAGTGTTTTCGCTTGACGATTCCATTCTTTGGTGGTTGGTTTGGCCCTTGTTCCTGTAACTCAAATCCTAGCCCGGTATATCCCATTTTAATTTTACACCATTGTGAACCTTACGCCTTTTTTACTCTCTGATCGAGGTTCTCGGCATTGAAAAATCTTTGTAAACTAAATCAAACGTGCATATGTTGACATTTAAGAGATATACAGTCAAGAAAATCAAGGGCGATGGTGATATATATGCGGATTAGACACAAAAAAAAACACTCAACAAATGGCTACAATTTAAGGAATGTATTTAGTGACAACATCAGATTCCTAATTGATGGAGAAAGGTCCGGTGGCAAGAAAAGCTGCTTCTAGGAGGTTGTCAAGTGTTTTCGCTCGACGATTCCATTCTTTGGTGGTTGGTTTGCCGCTTGTTCCTGTAACTCAAATCCTAGCCCGGTATATCCCAATTTAATTTTACACCATTGTGAACCTTACGCCTTTTTTACTCTCTGAACGAGGTTCTCGGCATTGAAAAATCTTCGTAAACTAAATCAC
>JARYGA010004863.1:0-49334 GCA_030545235.1 Helianthus tuberosus | reverse complement strand
ATAAGTAGAGAATATTAGTTATATAGTTAATGAATTTTGATATTTTAATAAATATATATTATTATCTGGTTTATAAATCCGGTTTGACCAGTCCGACCAGTGAACTGGGAGTGAGACCGGTTCATTGTCCGGTCCGATTCCAAAAACATTGAATATCGTTTATGTTTGCTAGCGAAAAAGAACATTGTGATAACGTTCCTATACATATTATTTTTAAAGAAAATTGAAAGTAAATTTGTTATGGATGAACCTTTTACAATATTATAACTTATGTCATTTCCTGTAATGAATATTCAAATAAATATCAATATGACCACGCAAGCCACACCATTGAAGTCACCATCGACAATATTTAAAACTAGGTAACCAATACATCAATTTATCGTGCAGAAATAATATTTAAAATAGAAAAAAAAAAGTATACAAATCATACTTTTCATCTTTTTAAAAGGATTTTAATCGTTTTCTATCATCTTTTTAAAAGGATTTTAATTTAATCGTTTTCATTTGATACTAAAAAGTAAAGAAACAAAGATACTCACACATCCTGGCATGCGAGGCCATGAACCGTGATCAAAAGCTTGCCGCGCAGCTTTCACCGCCAAGTCGATGTCCTCTTTATCACCTTCGGCAATTTTTGCAATCACTTCTTCTGAGCTCGGGTCTATTGTCTCAAATGTTTTGCCTGTTCAGTTATTTTTTTATGATTAAAATGCACATCTAGCTATTATTGATTACAACTAATTAAACAAATATAAGGGACTAAAAATCATTAATTTACTATACACATCATAAACTATCTACACACGTTATATGTATTTATTTAACTAAAATAATTGAGATGTGATAGGAATATCAAAATTACTCTACAAGATCATTTGTAGAGTAATTTTGATAATTACTCTACGATTAAATAATTATGAAAGTGTCACTTCGTTTTTTCAGCAAAACATTCGGTTTATAAGTTTTGTATATTGAAGATATTTGTATTTGATTTTTTTTTCCTTAGAGATATTTATTTCGTATGTGGTTTATATACGAACTTCAATCTCTATTTTATCGCTCAAAGATACAAGGATTGGTTATAAAAATCGGCAATGATCTAGAACATTAAAAGATTGGACAACTTGTAAACTATTATTAAAATAGTGTTAAATGAATTTATATGTGTAAATTTACATGTTTTCATGTAGTATAGAAAGTTACACAAGAATTTATGTCTTGCTCTCTCACTAAATACGCATACTTATTCTCACGCCGGATGGTGGTGGAGAACCCCTATTCTCCTCTTGTAACGAGCTTCACGGTGTGCTGATTGTTTTGTAAGATCGTCGTTGCAGTTTATCGAGTACAGAAGAAGATTAAACTGATTTAGACGAGTCACAAACCACAAGCTAATCTCTGGATTAACTTGGTGTTTCTTCAATTGATTTTGTTTGTTTCTCACGAGTTCTCGTAATATTTATTTAGAATTCTGATTTGATCGGTCTATATATACAATTATATACTTAATATGATTATGAAAAGACGTAAATTTATTTAAGATGGGTTTGTAGAAGTTGTATTAAACTGGTCTTTTTTTTAGATGTTAATTGTTCTTAGTTTATCCAACAAAACTGATCTCCATTAAAAAGGAATAAACTAGCTGAATGAAGAATAAAGAGAATATATTAACAAAAATGATATATGATTAGAACCTGAAATGGAATCCACAAAATCGCCATTGATGAAAAGCTTTGTAAACTTCATGTTAGGAATGCTCCTGGAATTGGAGTTCGTCTTTCCATTACTTACGTCACCCATGTCCTCTCCCTTTTGCTTTCTTTGTTGACATTTGTTTTTATCGTATCCATATATATACTAAAATTCGATGGTAATCTTGTAATATTATTAGTGGGTAATATTATTAGTGGGTAGCTAGGAAGTGATCTTGACCATCCATTTAGTTAATTAAGGGCTAAGATTAAATCAGGCAAATTGAAGGAAAGAAAAGAGACGAGTGAGTTTGTTTAGGGGTATTCTAGTCAATTCAAGCCAATAGTTTCTCTCACCTCCAATTCCCCCCCATTTTTTAAACGTTAATAACTCTTTCATACGACATTATTTTTTTATAAAAATTCCACCAAAAAAACGAGCGTTTTTTTATCTTTAAAACGAGTATACTATTGCTATATTTAAAAAAAAAATTAAAAACCCAGTTGCGTAAAACACAATAGAAAAACCCCCAGTTACGTAAAACGCAATGAAAAAAAACCTAAAAAATGACATTTTTCTAAAACGCAATGCACCAAAAACACAAAGAAATGACTTATTTGTAAAACGCAATGGCCATAAAACACAAAGAAATGTCTTATTTCTAAAACGCAATAGCCTAAAAACTCAAAAGAAAATGTACTTTCTAAAACGCAATGGACTAAAAACACATAAAAATGTGTTTTACCTAAAACGCAATGCACCAAAAACACATAAAATGTGTTTTACCTAAAACGCAATGCACCAAAAACACAAAGAAATGTCTTATTTGTAAAACGCAATGGCCAGAAAACACTTAAAAATGACTCATTCTAAAACGCAATAGACTGAAAACACCTAAAAAATGTGTTTTTACCTAAAACGCAATGACTAAAAACACTTCAAAAATGTGTTTTACCTAAAACGCAATGACTAAAAACACTTAAAAATGTGTTTTTTTCTAAAACGCAATAGCAAGAAAACACATAAAACTCTCTTATTTCTAAAACGCAATGGACATATAAAACTGTCTGAGAACTGTCTGTGACTGTGAGCTGTCTGAATTGTCTACGAATTACAGTCTTCGAAATGAGCCAATTTCTGGAAAATTAATTTTTCTGATGATTTTTATTACAGCAATTTAATCAGAAAAAAAAAATTCCGAGCTGACCTTGGACCCCGCCAGGGGCGCTGCCCCCGGACCCCCGCCAAGATCGTAAAACGCAATGACTAAATCAAAAACCCAGATCGTAAAAATGAAATTAAAGAATTTCTTACATGAATCTAAATGATTTCTTCAACAATTGACGAAGTTTGAATGATTGAAACACTTATCAGCGCTCGAATCGAACGAATCGAGTGATTATCTCCAAAATCACCGGAAAAAACGAGATTTTTTATGAAATTAAACTGGGTTTTCTTCAAAAAAGCGGAAGAACACGTTGATCGGGTGTTTGAATCATTGATTTGTGATGAAAATCGCATTATAATGTAGTGATTATTGAGATAGAAAGTGAAGAAATAGTTGAAGATGGTGGGTTTTGAAAATGGTGGGTTTTGAAGTTACTGGGTTTTGAAAAGGAAGAAGAAATGGTTGGATTGACTAAAATAACCTTTTTCTTTATTTTAAATGTTGCCACATATCCTAATCCTATTGCTTCCTACACTTCCTAGCCAAAATAAACTTCCTATTTGATCTTTTCCCTTTTTTATATTATGTTGACTTTCATCAATTTTTTAACTTTAAATAATTATAATGTTTATAACATGAGTTTAGTCTTAATTTCTTGTAACATCTGAGTTAGATACCGTTCAAAAAAAATCTATGAGTTAGATACGAATTGTTCGCAACCAAGTAACTCTTTACAGCCTGACCCAATTTTTTAGCACCTGAAGCGGATTTTAAAATCTAGGCCGTTTTTGTGAGAAGTATATGTTTGCTTAGGATCCTAACATCTGAAAATATGGTAACACATATTTTTATATACAATTTCTAGAATGCACACAATAACATGTATTAGAGTAACACTACTCATTGTAGAGGAAACAAGTACTTGGAAGATGTCACTCCACGTCAGCGCCACGTCAACATCCAAGGAGGATGCCGCTCTAAGGATGGACCAAGGGAAATAGAAGATGTGCCTCCCATATTTTTTTTTTTAAATTCAACATGTTTTTTAACATTTAATAAGTTATAAAATAAAATCATTAATATTAAAAAAACAAACATTACATAACTTAAAAAAAGTACTAGATTGGTAAAAATTAAAAATCCTAAGAATTCCATTTTTAGCGATCTTTTCTTTCATTTTACGCAAAACTGGACGGTCTTCTTCCGGATACAAGTTGATATCGACAGTCATTACCTCCCATTCTTTTAGTTCTACCACCACTTGCTTCAACCGAACCCGTTCGTCCACTTCACGTTAGGGATGAGCAAATACCGATCCCGTCCCGATACCGATAATCCCGATCCCGAAATTTCATGAATACTTGATACCGATACCGATACCGAAACATGTCGGTTCGGTACAGTATCGGTATTTTGAGGGTAAAAGTCGGTATTTTACCGATACCATACCGTACCGATACCGAAAAAACCAAAATGTGGATACTGTTTCCGATACCGAAACATGTCGGGATCGGGATTATCGGTATCGGGATCGGGATGGGATCGGTATTTTATACCATTTGCTCATGCATACTTCACGTTGCTTCGCTTGTACCTTTTGGGCTGGGAACTGGGTTATCAACTCGTCTATTTTCAAATCGCCCCCTGCTGCGGCTTTTTTTTTTTTTTTTTGCAGCCGCTGCCTTTTTGTCTTTGTCCCTATCCGTGTATTTAAATGGTTAAAAAATGGGGTGAAAGATTGTTGGATTATGTGGACAGCGACAAAAGAACAGATGATTGGAAAGCCAAAATAATCTACAACATCTAATCACCAATAACAATGCTTAGAAGATCTGCTCCCCTCAATGATAAAGACATCAGCTACTCCAAAAGTTTGCAAAAGCCAATGTCTACTAAAGAGAAACATCTGATAAAGACAAAGTCTGCTGATAACAAAGGTCTGCCA
Source organism: Helianthus tuberosus (assembly GCA_030545235.1). NCBI lineage: Eukaryota > Viridiplantae > Streptophyta > Magnoliopsida > Asterales > Asteraceae > Helianthus > Helianthus tuberosus. The sequence continues at coordinate 44,526 of JARYGA010004863.1, read as the reverse complement.
AAGTGAACATCTGCTTGAAGACAAAGTCTGTTGAAGCAAAGGTCTGATCACCCTCTACTGAAGAAGACAAAGTCTGATGAAGCTAAAGGTCTGCTATGGCTCAGTAGAGGTTAAAGCTCAACATATGATATTCAACAGATGCTACTCAATAGAGTTTATCAATGTAACAGTACTTAGGCAAATGGCAGATGTTAAGAGTTTGTTAGATTATCTCCAATGCATCAATTGGAGGGATGCCCTTACAAGCCCTTGAAGATCCTTACCATTGGAGTGCATCTATCCTAACATGCCCTTAAGTTAGATGCCCTTGCACAAGGGCATGGGTTTGCCTCGGTTCATGCGATGAGGTGGGCCCAAAGTAAAAAAATAAATGTTTTATTTAAATATTGTGTTTAATTGATAGGTGATGAGGTGGAAATTAAGAAGTGTAAGGATATTTGTAGGGTTGGAGATGAAATTGAGGTTTTTAAGGATTTGTAAGAATATTATGTGGCAGCTAAGGGCGCCTAAGGGCGCGTTTAGCATTGGAGATAGTCTTAGGTTGTTAGATGTCACTGTCTAGGTGACGTCAGCCAAGATGCTTCAGATGTTTGATTTGTACACTGTTCTATTAATCACTTTCCTTCTTGACATTTTGTACGAACAAATAGGAGTGATCAGGCTGAGGGCGAGTTTGTAATTCTCATGCACGTAAACATTTTAATTTCAATCTTTATGAAAAGAATGATGATGAAAGCAAATCTTCCATTGTTGTGATTAAAAGGTTATTCTTCCGCTACATATTTCTATATTTGTTTATCTTCTTTCATTGTTTCATCTTTAACTTTCGCAACAAATCAAACTCAGATCCTAATAATTGGTATATGTGATGTGATCCAAATTATACATATTTTTATACAATATTTCCTACACTTTTGAGTAGCTTTAGGGTTATCTTTACTTAATTCTACTCATTTTTGGTTCAAATATAAAATTTAAAGATCTAAAAGAAAATGAGCTAAATAAATTAAACTTAAAATGAGAGATGGGAATAATTGTCAATTGAAACTCAAAACGTAAATCTCTTTAGTTTTATTATTATTAAAAGTCTATTAAAATGAATTGAAAGAAAAAAAAGATGCACATGACATATTTAATCTTGATAATCGAATAAGTATGATATCTCATTATTGTTTGTGATAGGTTTCGACTTAAAAATGGACTTTGAATGGCAGCCCAAGATTCTTATGCATAAGAATTGGTCCCATTGTAAATTACTTACTTTGACCAAAAACATGATATTGACTATCGGTGCTTTACAATCTAGATTGGAGGAGACATAGAAATTTGCCAAATGGCTTCTCGATATTGGCGAGGGTAAAGTTGGAGGGGACAACGACGGTGTAGCAACTGTAGAAATACCTTCTGATCTTCTAATCACATATTCTTTGGATCCCATTGAAAGCTTGATTCAATTTGTATATCCATCGGTTTTAGAAAGATATATGGATCGAGATTATTTTTCTAAAAGGGCGATTCTGACACCAAAAATGAGGTCCTACATGAAATAAATGATCGATTGTTAGAGTTGTTTCCTGGTGAACCAACAGAGTACCTAAGCTCTGATAGTATATGTCAAACGAAACAAGGTATAGATTCCTTCCAGCAAGAGTTGTATTCACCTGATGTCCTGAATGGTTTAAAGATATCTGGTTTACCAAATCATCGTCTGGTTCTAAAAGTCGGTGTTCCAATTATGCTTCTTAGGAACATTGACCAACAAAATGGATTATGTAATGGTACAAGGTTGCAGGTTACATTTCTTGCAAAGAGGGTTATAGAAGCTGAAATTATATCAGGTGCTAATGTTGGAACTAGAACGTTCATTCCAAGAATTAGCATGATTCCGTCCGACAAAAAAATACCTTTTGCTTTTCAACGACGACAGTTTCCTGTTGCTGTGTGTTTCGCTATGACAATCAATAGTCAAGGCTAGTCTTTGTCTAAGGTTGGACTTTTTTTTAAAAGAGCCAGTTTTTACACAGGGGCAGTTATATGTAGCATTATCAAGAGTTAAATCAAGAGAAGGGGTGACGATGTTAATTCTCGATAAGGATGGGAAACCTACAGATACTACAACCAATGTTGTTTATAAAGAAGTGTTCACACACCTATGATAAGTTTTTTTATTTTAATTTTTATTATAATTACTTTAATAAAAGTTGATTCATTGGTTGAGATTATTATGTATTATTATGAACATGCTTTAATTATTTGATTGGTTTAGTAATTTTCCATATATTAATTTAGTAGAAGGTTATCATTAAATCATATATTTTTATCTACATATAGATAATCACCGGTTATATGGACTTATTTTTTAACACTTGATTGAAGCCCGAAATGGATAACCCGACCCATCCATGTGGATCCTATTTAAAGTATTTTCATCTAATGTTGGAGAAATGATATGTTTTCTTCTTCATTCATTGCACAAATTTATCTATAAACAAATTTAACTTATTTATATAAATTTAATAAAAAAATGAAACATTAATATATATAATTTAAAAAAAAGTTAACAGTTTACAAATTCTCTTAAATATGTATTAATAACTACACACTTGGTTAAAATTATATAAAGATTTAGAAAATATAAGGGTGTTGTTGTAACTGATGGTTAAATTCTTATCAATATTGTCACATTTGAAATTATAGTGGGTGTAGATGTAAAAATCTTAAATGACGGTTGTATAAATATATTGTATATCCTTACATCAAGTAGCTAACCATTTTAATATAATTATTTTTGAATAACTTAGACTATAATGAATAAGGAACAATCATCTTTGTCAATTACTTTTGGAATAAGTAAACCATAATTAATAAGGGATTTAAGTTGTCTTTATATCATAGTTTGTTTAATATGGAAGTTAGACAACTATATTTTAGTATTTACAAATTTTCTATATAATATAATATTTTTAAATTTAAGTATTTGATTGCAGAGCATATTAGCATATTGTGATTATCAGCTGTAAAGATTAAAGATTAAACATTAAACATATAACAATCACAACATAAAATAAGTTATATACCATTTAGTAGTCTAAAAAGGTTTACATCAGCTAATGTTAATACATTCAAAAAAGATTATAAGATAAAGATGCAAAATGATGTTTCTAAAGTAGCCAACCAACTAAATTAACACAAACCCAAATTATAGTTATATTGTTTAGAAAGTGCGAAAGGAACTACTTGACAACATTCTTCAGAATCAGTTTGTTTTGAACTGGGCAATAAACAAACGTGCACTTAGCATGAGGATTGATACCATTTGGTTTCGTAAATTTCGTACGCCATTCCAAAGCCTCATAGCGAAAACCACCACCGTGTTTCTCAGCACGAAATGAAATCAATGTATCCACTCCAACCAAGTTCTGGATGTACATCTCCATAGTCATGTCAATTCTGGATGCTTCAGCAACATCGGCATTAAGACGCTACGATAAATAATTAAAGCAAAATATTAGAGTATGATCTATACAACACGGAAAAATTAAATACTAAAAACAAATTATGTTTTTATACTATTTTAGATATAAATAATACGAATATTAACTTAACTTACAAAACGCCTGTCGTACTTCCATTCAAACTCAATAGGATGGTAGTCCGGATCAACCTTCTTATCTTCTTCAGAATCTGAAACTTCAACGAATACACATTAACATTTATAACGGAATTACCATATTTAATTTTGAATTGGCTTTTTTATATTTCTTCAAATAGGCCCAATTTGATCTTATATATAAATAATCTACATAGCATATTGAATTATAGGTTTCAACTTTTTTACATAATGGTTTCTCTTCCTTTTGATATTCTACTTTTTGAGATTTTAATGAGGCTCAATGCTAGATCGATTGATCGCTGCAAATGTGTATGTAGAGAATGGCGTCACGGGCTATCATCAACGGAGTTTGTGTGGCTACACTATGCTGAAAATTATCTGGTAATATATTATTGTTGTGTTTTAGTTATCTTGAATTTAAAATACTCTTTATTAAACATTGTTCTTATTAATTCAAAATTATTTACCTTTTATGAACGCAGGAAACTCTATGGGAGGATAGCCCGTCGTTGTATAAAGTAGTTTATACAGAATATTTTCCTCCTGAAAGGTATTGCAAAAGAATAGAAGAGTACGATGAAATGAAGGAAGATAAAACGACTAAGGATAAGGAGAACATCAGTGATGATGTGCAGAAGAATGAAAATGGCAAACGCACTATTAGTGAAGTGAATGATGTCGATGCTACATTGCCTACCTTTACTTCAAAACGTATGTTCTACATAGGCAACATTGGTGATAAAGACAATTAGTATTTTCAAACATTTGAGTTATGGGTTATTTGTTTGGAATAATAAGTGTTTCCTTTGTTTGAATAACAATTTCAGTTTTTATGTTTTTTTTTTTTGAACACAAACATTTGTATTATGCTTTCAAGGAATCATTGAAAAAATAATAACTCAACCGATTAAATATTTTAAATCAATTATACAATAAAGGTCAAACAACCTATTGAGCATTACAATAAACGCGGACTATATTTAGAAAAAAATGAAAGCCAATTAATTACAGCATCCCATTATTATTATTTAAATATATGCATATATTTTAACAATAATACAAAATGTAAATTCGGCCGTCAATTTAGTTAATATAAAATGTAAATTTCGGTTTTTTAAAAATATAAGGAAGTTATTAAATTGGAGTTAAAAATTATTAAGTATATATAAATGTTGAGTTACAGTTTGTTAATTATTATAATATAGGTTTTAAATTTCTAAAAAATATGAAAAGATACTTTCAATACTTATACAATCGATGGTTCATTAGTTCATTTGTAAATTTGATATTCTTAAATACATAATTAATATGAATTTTTGATGCTTGGATTAATTCCAAAAACTAATATTTTTTTAATATTTATAAATTACGTGTATGAATATGTATGTTAACAGAATTGTCAAACTATTTCTAAAAAAAATATATTTAATATGAATTTTTGAAATCCAACCATAAATACAATCATCTTATTTATTTTATGTATTATATCCTAATATATCAATTTCAATTAAACAACTTCCTAAATTAAAACTTTATTATAAATACATGTTCAAAGTTGTTATAAATTCATACATTAGAAGAGAAAATTCTGTATTTGTGGTTGAATTTGAGAAGGTATGAATTTATATTTTTTTACTCTAATCTACAAGAACTCTATTAATTTATTAATTCCAATTTTTAGTTTCTGTTGTTCATATAAAAAAAACTTTTCGTTTATATTTTGTAGATGTTAACTGATGAATTTATCATAAAGACTCATTTGAGAAACATATATGACCTTTGGCAAATTATGAAGGTTTGTATAAATTTGTATAATGCCAAAAGTACAAATTTTTTTAGTTTAAATTAATGATTTTCGTATTTTTAAATTTATACAGCCTCAATTTGTTATCATACTTGGTACTATTAAGGCTATAGATAAGCATTTTGGTTGGCACTATATGGAGTGTCCTAAATGTTTAATGGAGGCGAGTACAGATTTTATAGACTGCGTGGGTTTGGAGGAACATTTTTTTCATGTGTGCAACAACCGTGATTGTGATGAAATGGTTATATATCCAGTTCCAAGGTAATATGAGCCTTTTTTTTTTATCTATTTTAATATTTATATGTTTTTTAAAATAATCGATTTCTATATATGTGTTTTTATATTTAACTTAACTAGATTCAAAATAAAAGTTCAAGTGCAAGACAATACTGATGATGTTCCACTAATATTATTTCATCCTCTGGTTGATTAAATCATTGAAAAAGTTGTTCTCAAGTCGGCTGAACAATTGTTTCAAGAAAACACAACACCTGTATGTATAAATAAATTTTTACTTCTCCTATATTTTTTTTCATTATATTTATAAAAAATATTATATTAATTTTATCATAAAATATTTTGATTCACAGGATGTTGAGGAAGTAATGTTTCTCGTGGATTTAAACAAGTTGATTGGAAAGATGTTTGCTTTTAAAATTGAGATAACAACTTATAATCTGACTAACTTTGATGAGATGTATGTTGTCACAAACATGGCTGATCATAAGTCAATTATTAATGAGCTCAAAGAAAAGATGAAGATCACTGAGGTATTTTTTTTTATTTCAATACATGATTGATATTAATACATTAATATTTACATCATATTTAATTCTATTATTATTTACTTAATTTTGACATTTGTTTTAGGAAAACGATAAAGAATTTATCAAAAAGAAAAATCACATTCCAAGTGTTAAGGATGATGATGCTAACACCAGTTGTGATACCAATAAAATCAACAAACGTAGATTGGCTGATGTCTACAAGTCTTCAACTCCAAGTAATTTCAAGGATTTGGAGAAAGTTAGCAAGAAATAAACTTAGCTCATATCTCTATTAATTTAAAATCAGTTGTTATGATTTTTACGTTTTTAACAATGGTATTTTGAATTTTTGAGTATGTTTGATGTGGTTATTTGAACTTTATATGTTTTTTTTTAATATCTATCAATAAATCTATGCTTTTTAATCTTTTTATCCTTTCAATTTAATCAACTTTATGTCCTGTCGTGAACGGATGACGTCACAATTATTAAATTACTAAGTTTAACATTATTTGATGATTATTAATAAAATAAAAAAATACATATAAATTCCTAAGACACGTTTATAGTGTGTTTATCAATATTATTAGTTTAAAAGTCAACTTAAAGAGTAATATAACATAATTAAAAAACAAACAATATAAGATTTTATATCGGTTTACGAAACAACTTTTAATTGAGATGTCAATAAGAATTAAAAGGTAATAAGCTTTACACGAAAACTATGAATACATATGTAAACAAACTTAGGATACTGATGAAACGAAAAAAACAAAGTATTGTCAGAATGAAAGAAGATAGTAACGACTTTCAATATGTTGTTTGTGTACCTTTTATTATCGAAAACTAAATTTTCCTAACCCGGGATGTTCCCGGGTGATAGCCTAGTATTTCTCTATTTGTTTATCTTCTTTCATTGTTTCATCTTTAACTTTCGCAACAAATCAAACTCAGATCCTAACAATTGGTATCTGTGATGTGATCCAAATTATACATATTTTTATACAATATTTCCTACACTTTTGAGTAGTTTTAGGGTTATCTTTACTTAATTCTACTCATTTTTGGTTCAAATATAAAATTTAAAGATTTAAAAGAAAATGAGCTAAATAAATTAAACTTAATATGAGAGATGGGAATAATTGTCAATTGAAACTCAAAACGTAAATCTCTTTAGTTTTATTATTATTAAAAGTCTATTAAAATGAATTGAAAGAAAAAAAAGATGCACATGACATATTTAATCTTGATAATCGAATAAGTATGATATCTCATTATTGTTTGTGATAGGTTTCGACTTAAAAATGGACTTTGATTAGCAGCCCAAGATTCTTATGCATAAGAATTGGATCAAACAGGAGGTTTAACAAAAGACTTGGACAACAATTGAAGAGAAAAAAATAAAAAACCTAAAAGTCCCTGCCAAGTTCATTTAATTAGTTCCTAGTGCCACCGATCCACTTTAATTTATCAAAGTGGGCTTCTAGAGAATAGAAGGTCAGCCCAAAACACATTTGAGTAACCTGTTTGTTGGGCCTAGTGATCGTGAATGGATGTCATAATACGAGATAGTTAGGGACGCAAGTATAGACGGCAGACAGGAGGCTACGAGACCAGAAGACATCAGACGATTTTGAGAGGCTACTTAGCAAGGAATAAAGGTTTGAATCATTGGGGTTGAAGATAGAAGCTTGGAACTCAAGGGATTACGGTTTTAGCTTACCGGGTTCTTTTATTTTCTAGTTTCTTTTATTCTATATCAATGAATTCATTGTTTGAACGTTGTTTGATTGTTTTTAAAACTATGATTGGCTAATTTTCATGCTACCTAGTTCTAGATGAACTGTGATTTAATGTTTTGACTATTTGGTTTTGACTAATGATTAAATTGAGATGATTTACATATTCATGTTTTGTGATTGTTTATGAATTTGTGTGCTTGTCTTGGTTGTGATTGATTGTTTGGTTAAGTGATCTTGTTAGTCTGGTCTGGAACTATTTAGATCATTCTAGGTTCGTTAATCTATTAGGTTTTCGGTCTAGAGCTTGAGATTAGAGATAATTCAAGTTTAACTAAATTAATTAAAATCAACTGAGTATAGTGTGCATCCTTTTTCTGGCAACTCTAGGGACGAGTCAGGATTGCTAGGTCATTAGCTAGGCGTTGTTTGGTAGTTTGGGTGACCGATAGCTCGGATCCGGCTACTTATTTGCGTTTAGGGTTTCCTAGGTTTTCAATTATTTAACAGGTTTAGCTTCATGACCGGAGGATTTTAGCACCATAGTTGTTTTTAATCTAACAGTCGTGGGATTCGGTATCGATAGCTCGAGTCGTTTCCAATTTAGCACTTCATTACTCTGTTCCATCTTCTATTTTGGTTGATCATCCTTAGCGGGAGGTTTTCTGGGTAGATTCGGAGCTTTAATCATTGGTCAGGACTAGAGGTCATGGGTTGATCATAGGGATTCGAAGCCTGGGTAGTTCTTTCTCATCATTGTCTGCTTCCTGTCACTTCACCATCTTGTTCGCTTGTTTTGTTCTCTTGTTTACTCGCTTTAGTTTAATTTAGATATTAGTTAATTAAAACCCCCCAAAACAATTAAAACCAATTAGGTAATTAGTTAAGTCAGAGTCTAGTTTAGCGTCGCTAGTGTCTCGTGGGTTCGATACTCGGACTTCATTAGGCTTTACTACGTACGATAGGTACCCTTGTCTGTCAGTGGTCTAGCATTTAGAGAGTCTTAGTTTATAAATTTAAAACTAGGGTGTCTAGATTATATTATGTTAGTTTTTATTAGACCATAATTTGCACATCAATCTGTCACACCCCTGTATTTTATTACACCCGGTGGGCTCGGATGGGGTATACATGACGAGATTGATATTATATACACAAATAGCACAACGGAAGTCTTGGATTTAAAATACTATTACAAATATAATTATCCGAATGTTCAAAATATAATACAGACTTATTATGTATCAAAAGATCCACATGCAGATCGTAAATTTACAAAATGAAATAACAGACTAATAGGCTTCTTATGCAAAGAGTTGAAAATTCCTCTTAAGCATTACCGGGCACTTCCGGCCTATTTCGTAACCTTGCAGCCTGTCACTTAGTCTTTTGAAGATACGTCAGTTTACATTGGTAAATACAAATAACCGACACGTTTTGAAAATATTTCAAAATTGTTTTAAGTGCACAAAGGCACATGCATTTTATAAATAACATGGGACACTAATAATTATCTTGTATACAGTTTTACATGCTTGTCAATACATATGTGGCCTGGTACAAAAACCGATAACATGATTAACCGACACGCCACTGTAACCCATAAAGGGTATCCCCAATATGGGTAGAAAATATTTTATAATAGCGTTAGTGTTTTGGTAAAAAATTACCTAAGCAATTAAGTGATCAAATTAGTTTTGTGAGGTAGTGTGCTAAGAATGTGTATAAAAAACATCCTGGTTTGGTTGTTTGCAAAAACAGTTTTCAGGATATAGCTCAGGATATCGAGCTATATCTGTAATCAAACAATGAGCAAGAAGGTAAAGGGTGACACGAGATATACGAGGAAAGCCCTTGATCAATTTAGATCGCCGACACAAAACCTCGGGAGCTGACAATCGCAGCTGCCTTGTTCTTCTTATTACTTCAAACGTCAGGATACAGTGCAGGATATTGTCCAGATCGTTGCTAAGTGTTACAATGTTTTTCAGAAAGTGTGTGAATTGCGAGAGAAAGTATGAGAGCCCGAGAGTAGTGAATGTGATGTCCTAGATGATCTGGTTTATCCATATATTTATAGCTACAAAATGAAAACTAAATCTCCTAAAATAGGGGGATGCCAGCGAATATTCCCATGTGAACGTTGAAGACCAAGTAATGCGGCTTCAACGTTCTTCTTGGGGAAGAGGTCTTCATAAACGTTGTGAGCTTGTACTCGTACTCTTGCACACAATCCGTTAGTAATCCTCAGGATACAGTATCAGGATGTTACCAATATCCTGATTCAGCATCCTGGTTACGAACACATATTATGTAATCAAGATATAATTCAAGATACTATCCAGGATATGGGCTCAGAATTTCACCCATAAAAATTGTCCCCAAAAATGTTACCGTTAGGGATCCTGAAGCTAACGGTTACATTTTTCACGATAACCAAGGTAATTAAGAGATAGGACTTTGATGTGACCGCTTGTAACCGCTCAGTCTGAAATTACTCATTGCTTCCCTATATCTTCTCATCCTAATCTCCATTTAACCTCAATCACGAAGGAAAAAGGTAAAAATCCTCTCTCCATTTTCACCTCTCTTCTCCTCCTTTCTGCACATTATTCCGGCGACAATATGACGAGGCAAACGAGATCCAGCTCTGGCGATTCAGCCCCTTCATTCATTCACCAGAATATCCTCCAAGATCCGGATAAGGAAATATGTTCCTTTGACAGTGCTCACCTGTCGTCCCTCAAAACCTCCGGCATCTTCCCGGAGGGAAAGTATTCCGACCGTTTGATCGGGAAATCCGATTGGATATGGTTTCTAATGAATGGCTGTGTTTCAACGCCTTTCCATTCACTTTAGGGCTTCGATTTCCTTTTTCTGACTTCATTACTGAGTTTTTCCACATCACAAAAATTAGCTTCAGTCAAACGATGCCAATGCTCTGGCGGGTGTTGCTTGTTCTTGATTGAATCAAGAACACCCACATTCCTGATCTTTCTGTTGATGATCTCCCTTTAGCATACCAGCTTAGATGCCACGGCTCTTGCCAATTCTTGTTTTACTCTACCTCTAGTGATCCACTGATACTCCATGCCACCAGGAACGAGGAAGAATGGAAATCTAAATTTTTCTTTGTAAAAAGAGGTTCGATCCTCGGTGGAGCGGAATATCCGGTGAAGTGGTTGAGAAAGGGTAGGATTCAGGGTTTTAGGATGATCCTGTCTTATATCCTGAACTAATTTCTTTATTTCCTTGTATACAACTGATTTCAGAAAGCTTGCACCTCCTCTTGCCGACTCACAGAAGAGAATCAACACCATCAGACTTCTTCCAGAAATTAAAAGAATTTCAATCCGTACCCAGCATCTTCAAGTCAACTCTCTAGCTCAAACATGTCTGGTAAGAATCCTGCTCAATATCCTACATACATTTTCTTATTTGATATTGTTTAAAAAGAGTTTTAAAGTTACTCCCCGCATGCAGACTCCAGCAAAGTTCCAATTCTTCTGGACCTTGATGAACTTGACAGCTGTCCCACTCCTGTCAATGTCAAGAAAGAAACTCCTGCCACCACCAGCTCCAAACCGATCCCGGCTCCTAAGCCTAACCCAAGAACCCGTGCTTCCACCGCCAAGAAGAGAAAGGGTTCCGAGACCAGCACTCCAGGTTCTGACGGGTTCTCTTATGAAGAACTCAGCTTCACCGAGTCCTTAGAGCCTATGACCTCTTTCCTCAACAAGGTAATATCCTAACGCTATATCCTGCGCTTATATCCTGATGGAATATCCTGGTTAGTAAATTTCAATTCATACCTGAATTTTGACTTGCAGGGTCTCCAGCATCTGCTCCATCTTTATATCGATGCCTGCGATACAGCCAAGCTCTATGAGGCCAAGATCAAACAACTTGAGACCACCATAGCTGACCAAGTCACTATTGCTACAGCCCAAACCCGGCACTACGAGGATAAGCTGAAGAAGGTCACCCAGGACGCCGAAGTGAAGCTGGCAGTCGTCCAAGTTGAGCACGAACAGGCCATGATCTCCTTCCGGGAAGGAATAAAAAATTTTGCCGTTGTTTCCCTGTTGCAAGCTCGCATTAAGATGGCTTATGAGGCCAAGGAGATAGGTCTTGAGTGCCCATCCTGGCCGGTTGACTCCTGGGTGGCAAAGCTTAAAGAGCTTGGAGGCAATCCTGTGCCACTTCCTGCCAAAGCTGGGGCAGCCGAGGTGGCGGACAAGGCTGGAAAGGAGAATGACGCTGGAAAGGATGCTGGAGAGGATGCTGGGGAGGATGCTGCTTAGGCTGCTGAAGCTGAGAAGACAGAGAAGGCTGGTGGTGATGCCGCTGTGTGAGGGCATTCAAGTGGGCGATGATGGATATTGATGCCTAGGCCGGAGCCCACTTTTTTAAATTTGAATGTTGGTCTGTAATCCCCAAAACAATTTACTTTTCCTGCACTTGAACAATTTATATTTCCTGCATTCTTTTGAACAATCAACAGTTGAAGGTGGAAGGATCTTGGGTTCCAAGACGAAACCTACAACTGTTTAGGTAAATATATTTTAGAACTATTTGCACCGTTGGTGGATGGGTCTCGTTTTGAGATGAAGCCAATAGTGCAACCTTTTGCTTGTGAATAATAAATGACTAACTTTTCATCCTTATCTTTATTGTTGTATTTCTATCGCATGTGTTTAATTTTAAAAGCATTCCTCCTTAAATATCCTAGGAAACATTTTGGGAAAATATCCTGAAAAGTATTCTGAAAAATATCCTGATCAGGATACTACTACACAACTCAAAAAACTTAAGTTACTCAGATAAGATTTCAAAGGATAAAAGAGGAGAGATCATACCAAAGACTCTCAGAGAGTTGAGTCCAATCTTCCATCTCATGGATGTCCCCGGTGCACCTTTAGAAATTTGAGTCCATCCTTTGAATTGTATTAAAGTGTATGTCCCCTATGTTCAGCATATCTGAAGACTTAGGAATTTCTCAATGTAACCATAGCCATATTCTGTTTGAAACCTGTCCTTAGACTTTGGTTTTTCTAGGGATAAACCCTGAATATCCTGGAGATAAATCCTTAATATACTGGGGATAAACCCTTAATACGCTGGGGATAAACCCTGATTTTCATGCGCTAAAGGCGGCAGTGTATAAACTCCAAGACTTAGAAAGGTGAAAACATTTAAACCTTAGAGAGTATGAAAATCCCCTTTCGTGAGAGAGTGTGAGCAATCCCCATATACCTTAAGGATCCAGGATATAGCTGTTTTGGTCAAAAATTACCTAAGTAATTAAGTGATCAAATTAGTTTAGTGAGGTAGTGTGCTAGAAGTATTCGTGAAAAATATGCTGGTTAAATTGTTAACAAAAAACAGTTTTTAGGATATAGCTCAGGATATCGAGCTATATCTACAATCAAACAATGAGCAAAAAAGGTAAAGGGTGACACGGGATGTACGAGGAAAGCCCTTGATCAATCTAGATCGCCGACACAAAACCTCGGGAGCTGAAAATCGCAGCTGCCTTGTTCTTCTTATTGTTTCAAATATCAGGATACAGTGCAAGATATGATACGGATCAACTAAGTGTTACAATGAGTATCGAATACAAGTGTCAGTGTTTGTGAGTGATTGCAGCTAGTAGAGAGCAAGAGTGTGCGAAAAATTGTGTGTTCTATCTGATCCGATCAATCCTATTTATAGTAAAAGAAAATAACAAACCAGCCTATAAAACTGGGATACAGCGAATATTCCCGTTGTGAACGTTGTAGTCCACTTCTTCCGGCTTCAACGTCCCCTTTTCAACGAATTAGTCCGAGTCTTTGGGAGAACAGGTCCACTTGAACGTTATAAGCCTGCCTTGTTAATCTGCACGTGAACTAATTAGTTATTATCAGGATACTGCATTAGGATGCTACCAATATACTGATCCGGTATCCTGATCGCAATTTATAGTAATAAAGTCAGAATATTGTCCAGGATATATAAGCAGAAAACTACCCATAACAATTGTCCCCAAAATATATCTGTTGGCGTACCAATTCCAACGGATATATTTTAAACCTTATCTCTTAAATCGAGGCAATTAAATTGAAGTGACGGTTGAAATGACATCGTGCAACTTCCAATGCGGTTTATACTTGATGCGTGTGAAGTGTGTATATAAGTTTAAGTATATTTTAAGCCCTTTTACACTTTTTAGCCAAGTTTTAAATTTATAAAACACGATATTTACTAACACTAAACACACATATGGGCAAGTGCACCCATCGTGAGAGTAGTATAGTGTTGGTAAGATACCGAGGTCGTCCAAGGACACAAGAGCTTTTAGTACCGGTTTATCCTCAACGTCTAATCAAATCAAAAGTTTAGAAAAAAAGTTTTAAACTAGAAAAATAAAAACTAACTAAAATGCTGAAAAAATAAAAATAAAAACAAAAACAGATAGACAAGATGAATCACTTGACTCCGACTCATGTTTAGTGTAACCTTTGATTATTTCCGTACTTTTGCACTTTTTAAGAGATTATATTAGTTATTGTAGTAGGCCCCTCTTTTGAAGGTGACATTACCCTCAACCCAGTAGTTTGAGTCAGCAAGGATACAATCCTAAAGGGTCAGATTATTGAAAGATAATTAATTAAGTTATTAATGCATATTGTGGTAGGCCCCTCTTTTGAAGGTGACGTTACCCTCGGCTAAGTAGTCTGAGTCAGCAGGGATATAGTCTTAAGTAGCCGGGTTAAAGTATTAATAGTAGCTTACATATGAGGGGATCAAAGAGTTTGGACCCCCGCCATCCAATACCGGTGGGTATTGAAGGAGGTCCTACTAAATTTGACCCAGGTCCTTGCAGGATCTATACACTGAACAAGGCAAGACTCTTACCAAACCGTTCCCTTAACCCCCGACCAGGTAGCCAACATACCTCCATATAGACCGTGGAGATATGAATGGTGAAAATCTTTTATTTTATATAGACAGTAAAATAATGCCAAGACACCACGGACAAATGATAAGGAAGAATCACCTTCAACATAAGAAACTAGTTATTAAAGTCATTAATACATAACCAAGTCAAAAGTTCGAAAAGATTAAAAATAAAAAGTATTACACTAGACACTTGTCTTCACAAAGTGATGTAAGAGACTTAGGCAAACATGGCCTTTGATTGTCAAGAACTCTTACGATCAATCTTGGATCCCGAGACGACTTACACACACTCTATGATGGACAATGGATGATGGTGGTGGATGATGGTGTTGTGATGGTGGTGGGTGGTGGGTGAAGTGTGAGAGAGGTGGTGTGCCAAGGGATGGTTTGCAAATGAGCCAAGCACCCCTACTTATAGCTTGAACAGTAGCTCAGGCACGGCCCCGTGTCCAGTGGGCACGGCCCCGTGTCCATCCTTTTCTCTGTCTTCATTAATTGCAGTTTTTCTGCATTAGTTGACCACGTCCCCGTGTCCGCTGGGCACGCCCCCGTGTGCAGAAGCGTATCTGTACTATCAAGATTTGCCTGGATTCTGCGAATCTTATAGTTGACCACGGCCCCGTGTCCGCTGAGCATGACCCTGTGGTGGGCGATAGAAGCTTCTAAAGCTTTGTCTTTTATGCTGGCACTTGGGCACGCCCCCGTGTTCACTGAGCACGGGGTGTGTTCAGCCTTCTGTTATCTTGTTTTGCTTGGGAAGATGTTGTCGGGGAGGTCGGGCATGCCACGTTTGTTCCTTTTCTTGTATTTATGTTAGAATTAGCTGCCTTTTTGCTTCTTTTGTTAATTTGAGCTCATTTAATCCTGAAAATACAAAAGGAAGACAAAAGCACAGTTTTTCCAACATTAGTATTAAAAAAAAGGGTTAGTTTTATGCCACAATTGATGTAATTTATATGTTGCATTTTGCACACATCAAATACCCCCACACTTGAATCTTTGCTTGTCCTCAAGCAAAACTCTTTATAATGTGGCTTTACACTCCCAAATGGAATGGGTAGAAGAGAAGGTTTTTTGGGCTTGTCATAGAGTGTCGGGATTTCCAAGATTCTTTATTAAGTTTTTATTTGTATTTATTTACAATCCTATTCGTCATGATTTATGTAAAACATTACATAAGATAAATTACTTATTAGGGCATAACATGCTTTTTTTAAAATTCCATTTATATACAAGTTCACATACCTCACGGGGGATCACTCAACACTCGGCCGAAGATGTATTTTAGTGAATCACTCGAGAGCGGCATGGGACTTACTCCTACCATAGGCTTGCCAAGCAATCAATCCTCCTCCTTTTTAACTATATACCTTTGTAAATATCAAGAGGACTTTTGGGGTGAAGGGTTAGGCTTGGGTTTAAAGGTAGGTGGTTGGGTTAGTGGTTAGTCGAAAAGGGTGAAAAAGCGTAAAAAGCGTCGGTTTTCGTAAGACTTTATTTTTGCAAATTTTTATTTAGATGAAGCTATTATTCAAACAAAGTTATTTTTGATGAACTTGCTTGTTTATTTTTTTGCTTCATCATAATTACATTTTTTTATTATTTATTATTATTTTTTTGAAAAGTCATACAAAAAAACCGAGCTTGTTACTAAAACAAAGGATTAAAAATAAAAAGGTTTTGGTGGGTGAAAGGGTGTTTGGTTTTAAGTTAAGAAATGAAAAGGTTTAGGCTCAAAGGGGTTAACTAGGGGGATTTTGGGTAGGTGGTAAAAAAAAGAAAAATAATAGTATAGAAATAAAAAAGGGTTAGTCCTAATGTCTCCATCATTTACTTACTTGGGTTTAAGTTGGTAAGGACCGGGAATGTATCGTCGTGGCAAGTTCTAGAGTTGTAAGAACCAAACGGCTATTCACACAAGAAACGAAAAATGAGCATTTAGTTTAAAGATATGTATTTGTATGCTCAATAAAGGCTCAAAACTCACTTTTGTGGGAATGGGTTTTTATGTGATCAAGTATATATAATCAAATTTTAACTAAACTAGTCATGCCTTTTCATAATTTTCTTATGTTGGTTCTTTTTATCACGACGCTATCGGTTGTAAATTTGTAAAAATATAACCTTTTTAGAATTTGAAATTCCCAAGTTAAACCTAGACAAGTAAAAAAAATGAATTTTTTTTTTTGAAAAAATTTGGGGTGATTAGCGGTTCCAATAGAGTTTTGTGTAAGGCTTGTGATTAGGACTTGCAAGATTCAAAGTTTTAGCATCCCCCCACACTTAAATTACACATTGTCCTCAATGTGTCCCAAAAATAAGTTTTTAGGTTGATTTAATGTGTAAAAAGGTGTAAAAAAACAAAATTTTATGTTACTGGGCGTCTGGACACGGCCCCGTGGTGTCCAGACACGGCCCCGTGGTGTCCAGGCACGGCCCCGTGGTGTCCAGGCACGGCCCCGTGTTCAGGTGCCAGTAACAAAAAGTTGAACAAAAGGAACAGAAGCCTGGACACGGGGGCGTGTTGGGTGAACACGGCCCGTGTCCAGTTTACCTGAACTGGGCATTTTCTGCAGACTGTGCAGCACGGGGCCGTGTTGGGCGGGCACGGCCCGTGCTGAACATTCTGTAATGAAGAAAATTTGTCGGATGGCCCTGTTTTCGTGCATGGGGTGCTGGTCCAAGTTTCCCTTGTTATCCTTCACCATCCCGAGTGTGTTTTATTCCTGAAAATTAAAACTAAACTAGAAAACATAAAAATTAATCTAAACTAAACTAAGGATAGTTCCGCGGAATGCCTCCTTGGTGCGCCACGTTTATAAGGGTCCTTGGCTAGACCCAAAGCCTGGTCATATGTTACCCAAGTGGGATGTTTTGCATCCCATGCTACACCGTCGGAGAGCATCATCCAAGCTTGAGTCAATGACCTTCATGTAGTTGACCGGGTCTTCGTCTTCTACTCTTTTTCCGACTCCAAACTTTACTTCCTCGTCCCCAACCCTCAATGTTAGTGTTCCATCATTCATATCTACCACTGCTTGGGCCGTAGCTAGGAATGGCCTCCCTAGGATGAGTGGTACTTCGGTATCTTCCTCCATATCTAGTATAACAAAGTCGGCCGGAAAGACAAATTCGCCAACTTTGACCAATAGATTTTCAGCGACACCTTGTGGATATTTGACGGATCTATCGGCGAGTTGTATGCTTTTTTTTTGTAGGGCTTGTTTTTCCTAAGCCGAGTCGCTTGAACATTGATGAGGGCATGAGGTTGATGCTTGCCCCGAGATCGGCTAGTGCATTACGAATGGGGGATTTCCCAATCGAGCAAGGAATTGTGAAGCTTCCGGGGTCAAGCTTCTTTTGCGGGAGTTTGTTGAGTAGTAAGGCGGAGCATTCTTCTCCTAAGTTAACTAATTGTAATGATTCAATTTTCCTTTTATGAGTGAGGAAGTCCCTCATAAATTTTGAATATTTAGGCATTTGAGTTAGGACTTCGATAAATGGAATATTAACATGCAATTGTTTTAGTAAATTTTCGAACTTTGCGAATTGCTCATCGGTCTTTTGACGAATTAACCGACCGGGGTATGGAACCGGAGGAGTCTTAGTAGGCTCTTGAACTGGTGGAGAAGCCTTTTCTTGTTGGAGCGTGGGTGGAGTTGTGGTTTGGCTAGATTGGCTTCTTTCAGTTGGTGGGAGTGGAGCCTCTTCGGGACCCACGGTAGGGTTTCTCAATGTTATGAGATGTACTTGCACCTTTGGGTTGGTCTCGGTATTACTCGGTAACGCGACTTATGGTCTCTCGGAGAAATTTTGAGCTATTTGATTTAATTGTTTTTCAATGTTTTGAATGCTAGCTTGTTGATTTCTAAAAATCGATTCCAATTGCTGAAATAGATCCGAGTTTTTTTTCGGTGTCGGAGATGAGGCGAGATATAGTATCTTCAAGCCTTTCTCGTCCACCTTGTTGTTGAGAAAAATTTTGTGGTTGTTGAAAGTTAGTTCGTTGGTTTTGTTGGTTACTACTATTGCCGGGATCTCTCCAACCAAGGTTAGGGTGGTTACGCCATCCTTGGTTGTAGGTACCCGTTGGAGGACCCGACGGCCTAGGTCTATTATCAATGTAGTTTACCATTTCCGTTTGATCATCTAATTCTTTCATACAACTCCAATTTTCATGTGGCCCACCACACCCTTCACAAGCCATAACCGAGAGCGTTTTTGCCATTTCTAACTTTTTGATTTTTAAAAAAAGGGCCTCGATTTGGGCTTGTAAAGAAGTGCTTTCATCAACCTTATGGGCGCCCGGGGCAATAGATTTATTGCCTCGGAGAGTGTGCCATTGAAAATTGGTTTGAGCAATTTCCTCAATTTGATTATATATTTCATTTGGGCGACGATTACCTAAAAGTCCCCCGGAGCTAGAATCAAGTGTTTGTCTTGTGTGTGGCAACAATCCATTGTAGAAAGTGGATACTTGTTTCCATACCGCAAGACCGTGATGAGGACACTTTCTTAGTAGCTCCTTGAACCTTTCCCAAGTTTCATATAAGGATTCCCCATCCTCTTGTGAATATGTATTAATTTCAGTCATTAATTTAGCCGTTTTAGCAGGAGGGAAATACTTATATAGAAACTTTTGGGCTAGTTCATCCCAGGTGTTTACCGAGCCAACTGGGAGGGTATTAAGCCAAGCCTTAGCTCGGTCTTTTAGTGAAAATGGAAACATCCGAAGGCGGATGGCGTCGTTTGATGCTCCATTGATCCGAAAGGTATCACATATTTCTAAGAAATTAGTAATATGTAGATGGGGATCCTCGTCCGCAAGCCCATGGAAGGTTACGGAGTTTTGAAGCATTTGTATCAAATGTGGCCGAAGTTCGAAGTTATTGGCTTCGACATTCGGTGCATTGATAGCGGCGCCGAGATTACCTACAGTGGGTCGTAGGTAATCCATGAGGGTACGTTGGTCCGCCATTGGAAGTGGGTCCCCCGAAACTTTCTCTTGGTTTTTAGCTTTAAGTCTTTTTCTGAGAAAGCGTTCAGGTTCTTCTAGAGGTTCTTTTATATCTCTACTAGAACTGGAGCTCATACACTACGTAGGAAGTACAATTGTGGCGCCTGGGTTCCAAGTCCTGCAATAAAAACAGAAAAGAACGTGGGTCAGAAGGTTCACCACGGCCCCATGCTCAGGTGAACACGGCCCGTGGTCGGAGGTACAGTGATTGTTTTCCGGATCCCTGTTACTGGGGAGTTGGACACGGCCCCGTGCTCAGCTCTCTTTAACTCGGAAAATAAAAACTGCCAGTAACAATGCTGGGCACGGCCCGTGTCCGACCAGGCACGGCCCGTGCTGAGCTATGCAGAAACTGAAAAACAAAGAAAAATCCTAAAAAAAATAGAAAAATAAGAAAAACGATTAGGCCGTTGATTCCTAACTTTCTTAAAATCCTTGTGTCCCCGGCAACGGCGCCAAAAACTTGATGCGTGTGAAGTGTGTATATAAGTTTAAGTATATTTTAAGCCCTTTTACACTTTTTAGCCAAGTTTTAAATTTATAAAACACGATATTTACTAACACTAAACACACATATGGGCAAGTGCACCCATTGTGAGAGTAGTATAGTGTTGGTAAGATACCGAGGTCGTCCAAGGACACAAGATCTTTTAGTACCGGTTTATCCTCAACGTCTAATCAAATCAAAAGTTTAGAAAAATGTTTTAAACTAGAAAAATATAAACTAACTAAAATGCTGAAAAAATAAAAATAAAAATAAAAATAAAAATAGATAGACAAGATGAATCACTTGGCTCCGACTCGTGTTTAGTGTAACCTTTGATTATTTCCGCACTTTTGCACTTTTTAAGAGATTATCTTAGTTATTGTAGTAGGCCCCTCTTTTGAAGGTGACGTTACCCTCAACCCAGTAGTTTGAGTCAGCAAGGATACAATCCTAAAGGGTCGGATTATTGAAAGATAATTAATTAAGTTATTAATGCGTATTGTGGTAGGCCCCTCTTTTGAAGGTGACGTTACCCTCGGCTAAGTAGTCTGAGTCAGCAGGGATACAGTCCTAAGTAGCCGGGTTAAAGTATTAATAGTAGCTTACATATGAGGGGATCAAAGAGTTTGGACCCCCGCCATCCAATACCGGTGGGTATTGAAGGAGGTCCTACTAAATTTGACCCAGGTCCTTGCAGGATCTATACACTGAACAATGCAAGACTCTTACCAAACCGTTCCCTTAACCCCCGACCAGGTAGCCAACATACCTCCATATAGACCGTGGAGATATGAATGGTGAAAATCTTTGATTTTATATAGACAGTAAAATAATGCCAAGACACCACGGACAAACGATAAGGAAGAATCACTTTCAACATAAGAAACTAGTTATTAAAGTCATTAATACATAACCAAGTAAAAAGTGCGAAAAGATTAAGAATAAAAAGTATTACACTAGACACTTGTCTTCACCAAGTGATGTAAGAGACTTAGGCAAACATGGCCTTTGATTGTCAAGAACTCTTACGATCAATCTTGGATCCCGAGACGACTCATACACTCTATGATGGACAATGGATGATGGTGGTGGATGATGGTGTTGTGATGGTGGTGGGTGAAGTGTGAGAGAGGTGGTGTGCCAAGGGATGGTTTTCAAATGAGCCAAGCACCCCTATTTATAGCCTGAACAGTAGCTCGGGCACGGCCCTGTGTCCATCCTCTTCTCTGTCTTCATTAATTGCAGTTTGTCTGCATTAGTTGACCACGTCCCCGTGTCCGCTGGGCACGCCCCCGTGTGCAGAAGCGTATCTGTACTATCAAGATTTGCCTGGATATTACGAATCTTATAGTTGACCACGGCCCCGTGTCCGCTGAGCACGGCCCCGTGGTGGGCGATAAAAGCTTCTATAGCTTTGTCTTTTATGCTGGCACTTGGGCACGCCCCCGTGTTCACTGAGCACGGGGCGTGTTCAGCCTTCTGTTCTCTTGTTTTGCTTGGGAAGATGCTGTCGGGGAGGTCGGGCATGCCACGTTTGTTCCTTTTCTTGTATTTATGTTAGATTTAGTTGCCTTTTTTGCTTCTTTTGTTAATTTGAGCTCATTTAATCCTGAAAATACAAAAGGAAGACAAAAGCACACTTTTTCCAACATTAGTACTAAAAAAGGGTTAGTTTTATGCCACAATTGATGTAATTTATATGTTGCATTTTGCACATATCAATACTCAATGGCTATCTATTACGCCCCTATATCTTCTCTCTTTTATTTGAAAACCAAATATCTTCAACAGAATTTCCAGGTAATTACTCATTCCTTCTTCCTTTCTTGCTAATCTCTTCGTTCTTCTCCCAATGGCTACTAGAACTCGTTCTCATACTGGTGAATCGACGGAGACCTTCATCCAACAGAACCTTCTCAGGAATCCCGAGAAGGAGATCTGTGCCTTCGATAATGCAGATATCATAGCGTTGAGAGCCTCCAGTGCCTTCCCCGACAAAGCGATCATCAGACCATTTGACCGGTCAGTTCGATCGGATGTATCGTCTGACGATTGGATCTGTTTTCCTGCATATCCTTTCTCACTAGGCCTTCAGTATCCTTTCCCTGAATTTGTGATGCAGTTTTTCCAAACCACCGGTCTTTGTTTTGCCCAAACAATGCCTATGGTTTGGAGGGTACTAATCGTGCTTAACCAAATCAAAACCCTTCACTTTCCTGACCTCTGCATCGAGGATATTCCGATCGCTTAGCGTCTCCGATCACATGGTTCCAGCCGATTCTTACTCTTTTCCACTTCCAGTAAACCCCTCATCCTCAAAGCTACAAAAAATGAGGATGGATGGCAACGAAAGTTCTTCTTTGTCAAACGAGATTCCATCGATGAGGGTGATATCCTCCCGGTGAAGTGGTTAACCACCGGTAGGGTTTAGGGTTTTTAGGAATATCCCCAAATGTATCTTGAGTCTATATCATGTACTGACATTCTCTTGTTTGGCTTTTATGCAGTGAATTTCAGAGAAGTAGCCCCTCCCACTGAAGAATATGAAAAAAGAATCAAAGCGATCTACCGGTTACCGGAAAGTGATAGGAGCTTTTCCACACACCTCCCAAGTTCCAGTCAATATTCATCATCCGACATGTCTGGTAAGGGTTATTCTGCACATGCGTGATTAGTTTAATATAATGAAAGAGTAAAAAGGATTCAGAATTTCTCCCTTTATGCAGCACCAGTCAAAACCCCGAAAGTTTTTGACCTCGAAGAGCTGGACAATTACTCGAGTCCTATTTAGGTCAAGAAAGACCCAAGTCCCAAGCCGGTTACTTCATCCAAGCCCACCAGCTCTAAAGCCGCCGCCATTCCCAAGCCTTCACCAGCTACTAAGCCCCGGGCCTCTAGTGCCCGAAAGAGGAAGGAAACTGATTCTCCTGCCACTCCCGAAACGTTTCCTTACAAGAATCATGGGTTTGTCGAGGCAAGCGGGTTCATGACCTCCTTTCTCAACCAGGTATAGATCCTCATCCCGTATCCTGCACATATATGCTGAATCAATATCTTGATTAGTATATATTAATACCTGTGTTTTTTTTGTAGGGCCTCGAACATTTAGTTCATTTGTACGAGGAATCCTACGGACTCAACAAGATGCTAGAGTCCAAGTTGAAGAAAGCCGAGGTCACCATTACCGACAAAGGGATGATCGCTGCCACCAAATATCAGCACTACGAGGACAAGTTCAAGGCAATGACCCAGGAACACCAGGCTGCCATCAAGAAAGCTACTCACGAAGCCTAAGCCCATCTTGACGCCGCTCAAGTCCAACATGAACAGGACATAGCTTCTTATCGGGAAGGCCTTAAGAGCTCCGTCGTCATCTCCCTCCTTCAGGCTAGGCTAAAAATGGCTTATGAAGCCAAGGCCATGGGCTTTGAATACCCTTCTTGGAATATTGATGCTTGGGAGGCAAAGCTAAGAGATCTTGGCGGTAATCCTGTGGAACATCCTGCTAAACCTGTGGTTGAGGAGCCTTCCAAGGCGGCTGAGAAGGTGACCGATGCTGGTGGCGATGCTAAGAAGTATGCTGGGGCTGATCCTGGACCGGGTGCTGGTGAAGACGTGATGGTTGAAGAGGGTGCTGCCCCTTGAAGGTAGCGAAGTGGGCGATGAAGGATAATGATGCCGAGGCCGGAGCCCACTTTTTTAAATTTGGTAGTTTGTGGTTGTTGAACAATTTTAATTTCCTGTCTGTTAAACAATTTACTTTCCTGCACTAAGACAATATGATGGCCAAAGGTGGATGGGTCCTGAGTTTCAGGACAAAGCCCTTGGTCATCAATTAGTATGCTTTATTTTGAACAGTATAACAGTTGGAGGTGGATGGGTCTTGGTTTTCAAGATGAAACCTTCAACTGTTAAGTAGTTATGGTTAAAAACTAATTGTGCTTTTGGTGGATGGGTCTCGGTGTCAGATGAAACCAAAAGCACAATCTTTTGCTATGTTAATAAACTAACTTCTTTTAGCCTTATCCTTTGTTGTCCATTTTTACTTTTCAAATCTTGTTACATATAGTTTGATTCGAATGTAGCTTCAATTTTTAATTTTAGTAAAACTTTCAAATATTCTGACCTAATATCCTGAGAATATATCCTGGTCAGGATACTTGTCATACCCCAACCGATGGCGGAAACATCGGGATGAGATGAAATAGATTGCAAGAGACATCATAACTCTATGTGACAATAATTAATTAAATTTGAATTTCATTTCAAAAACTAGATTGTCATACAAGATTCAAATACAAGAAATAACATTGTCTCACAACAAACATAACATCAAAATTGATAAATTAATCTAGGTGTGTATCTAAGTCCACCTAAATCTTGTTTCATCTTGATTCATCATCTCAACAATTCAACCTGCAACATGTATTAAAATAGAGTTCAATGTAAAAGCAAAGGCGAGTATATAAGTTTGTTACATAGCATAATATAGAATAAAATTGTTTAAAGTGCTCATATCCAACACGAATCATATTAAGCAAGTTTACTAGCATGCCAAAACAGTGTACTTATATGTTCAAACCCAAGAATCCAATGCGTTAAAATAGCCTATCCCCGGTTAGAATAAAGGGAGGTTAATATGTTTGACTTAACAATACCCCAAGAATCGTGGGCGGTGCATTACTCCTATAGCGCTATAATTGTTAAGGTAGGCTAGCAAAGTTAATGAAGCATATATCGACACAAATAGTTTACATTAGCATAACAAGTCTAAACAAGCATCATATAGTTTCATGTTAAGCATGGATAGAGTTTAAAATAGTTTCATGTGTTGTGAAATTTTGTATAATATACATGTTGCATCCCAAAGTGATAAAAAGGTAAACGGGATCGAGTATACTCACGGTTTTTCAAGCTTTCCTACTTGAAATCCCGCGAGTGATGTTGGTGGATGGACTAGTTTGGAGCACCTTGTCCTTCTACACGAAGAAAACATAGGTGTGTGAGTTTGGGGAAATCGGAAGGTTATAGATTCGGAGTCTAAAATGTATGGAAAATAACATAAGTGAAAATAATCATCTTGTTCACATAACACTTGTTCTTGACACTATTGAAACTCAAGAGAGTTTGTATGATTTCATGGATTCAAAGGTCCATTAGAGTCATAACAAGAGCATGGTCATAGATGATGTAACATATTCTTGACAAGTAACTATTAAGTTATCATCAAGTTTAGTTACTTAAGTATATATATATGGAATAAATAAATAATATAAAGATTACAAAGTCCAATGGTTCAAGCATGAGGTAGGAGATTAATGTCTCCATTTAGGCACCTCTTTGTGTCATAGAATTCATACATGAGGTAGGAAGAACAAAACTTCCATTTAGCAACCTCTAATGTTCAGCACTACACTTGTTGTTATAAATAACAAGGGGGGGCCATGAACTTACAAGAAAGATGAAATACAACAACTAATCTATGAGAAAACATCAAGAAGTGAGTGGATTTTTATGAAAGATAGCCCAAGCTAGTCTAACAATCACACTTCCATCAAGCTTCAAGCTTGAACACTTCTTGTGGGTAAAACCCTAACTAAAACAGAAAGTTTGTGAGGTATTATCCTCTGATTTAACATGTCTCAACCTTTTTTTTAAGCCTAACTAACAATAGATGAGGTTATAAGCATTAGGACATAGGTTTGAGATGAGTTAGACTCAAGTTTGAACAAGTTTAGTAAAGTTTGAATCAAAATAAAAACGAACAGTGAACTTTGTAGCCTTTTTGCCGAAGTTCCAGGGAGTTATTTACTGTGAAAAACCCATGGAATCGAAGCTAAGGTCAATCCAAGCACATAGGAAAAAGAATGAGGTAAAACGGATAAGAAACGAGTGAGATATGCTCACTTTTGTGAAGTAGGATGAATCTGCTCGAACACAAATTTGCAGCTACGTTTTTTATGATTTGAGGGTGATTTGGATGAGTTTGTAAAGTGATTAGAGCTTGGGAATGGCTTGGTATTTATAGGAGAAGGTTAGGGTAGTTTTTAGTTGGATATTTAATGTCAAAACAAGGTTTAAAGCTCCAAAAAAAACATAAAATCCGGCTAAAAAACGCTGAAATGGGGGGTCAGGTCGCGGCTATTGGTCTGGGCAGCGAGTCCTTAAATGGATTATTGTCCTGGTTTTGTTCAATAAAACGCTGCAGCGCAGCTGGTTAAGGTGTGTGTGGGTGGGGATGTTAACCCGGGTTCAAAACCCGGCGTCTGCATCTTTTTGTTTCCCCTTTTTTTTTATTTAAAACATTAATGTTTCAGGAAATGCACAAATAGTCCCTGTAGTTTAAAGTTTCATTTAATTACACAAACAACCCTAAACTTTAATTAGACTTATGTTATGTTTGTTTAAAAGAAAAAAAAACTAACTTTAGTTTAACTAACTAGGTTAATTTGTTATTTTACTAACTTTAAAATTAACGGAGCTAAATAAATTTATTATAAAAATAAACTTTTAAATAGTAAAATTAATTAATTTAATCATTTTAAATAATTTATAAACAACTATATTTATAACGAAATAAAAATCTTTAAACGTTTATACGTTTCTCAAAGCTTTCGAGTTTCGAGCTTTAGGATCCGTATCTCATCATTTTAATAGTTTCAACTTGTTTAACGAGTATCAAGTGTCGATAATTTTAGAATCAATAATCCTTAAATAATATTTCGTTCAAACGAGAAACCGATTAACAGTTGCACATAATATGAATACACAAAATAGTTTCGTTTTCATTATGATCAATAGTCTCGAATTACAAACGGAACAAAAGTAGATTACAAAGAGAGTACAAGCGTCTAAATATGGAAAGTACAACATGACTTGCTAAAATAAGAAGGCGCGGAAATGCGGAACGTTACAATACTCATAAATATTCTATCAAAACTTTTGTCAAACATAGTTTCAAAAATTTAGATAAGGCTTCTAAAAGAATGAAAAGGAGAGATCATACTAGAAGTAGAAGACATCTCTATCCTTCAACTCCAATCCTTTTGCAACCTCTCCACCGAAGATGTCCCCAGCCTGGGATACTTAGTGAACTAGGCCCAAGCTTGATCCTTTTAGCTTTTCATAGTGCCTTAGTGGGAATTTCCCCTGTGCATAATGTCTTTGAATACTTAGGAATTTTCTGGGCATCAATTGTAACTGATTGTACACTTGTGTATAACTTTCGTATCACAGGGGATAAACCCTAAAATATCCTGGAGATAGATCCTTAGCATTCCGGGGATAAACCCTTAAGTATTCTGGGGAAAATCCCAAATTTTTGTTTGCTACAGGCGGGAGTGTATAAACTCCAAGACTTAGAAATGTGAAAACCTTTAAACCTTAGAGAGTATGAAAATACCATTTCGTGAGAGAGGGTGATCAATCCTCATATACCTTTAGGATCCAGGATATAGCCAATAATAACAAAATTGTCAGCCACTTTTACATGGACTGGTCCCGCTATCTTGAACTATCCCTGGATAACTTGCGCTCCAGGCGGGGTGTTTAAACCCAATTCAAGAGAAAGGTGAATACCTTTAAACCTGTGAAGGGATCAGGATCCCTTAAACGTAAGAGAGGGGGCCAATCCTATAATCTTTCGATTCATCCTGAGTGTATATCCTGAAGTTATATCCCGAAGCATATTCTGCAAAACAACCTTAGACTAAGGTGGGTGTTAGCTTAGCTAACACCCTTCCGATGCTTAAGTCAGTATTGGGTTCAAATAATAAATTAAATCAAACATATTTAAAAGAGATAGAATTCATACCATCCTGAGTTAGAAATTAAATTCTAATCTCACTTGAAATAGGCTTTGAGGTGTATAGCATTCCAGGATCTTGGTAGTATATCCCCCTCCATATTCTTAAGCCAGTATGCTCCTTTCCCAGATTCCGATTCAATCTCATAAGGTCCTTCCCACTTTGGAGCTAATTTTCAATCAGCAGGATTAGTAGTATTCTGAAAAGCTTTCCTTAATACCCAATCTCCAACTTGAAACCTTCTCGTCCTTAGGTTTTTGTTGTACGCTCTAGATATCCTCTGTTGGTATGCTGCCATTCTCAATTTTGCCGAGTCCCTTATCTCATCGATAGTATCCCATTCTTGGCATAGGACTTCAGGATTCGTCTCAGGATCCCGGAGGTTGTATCTTGCTGTAGGTATTACCATTTCTGTTGGGATTACTGCTTCTGCTCCAAATACTAAAGAAAATGGGGTCTGCCTAGTTGCACTCTTTACTGTTGTCCTATCGGCCCATAAAACAAAGGGTAACTCTTCTGCCCATCTTCCTTTCTTGGCTCCTAATCTTTTCTTCAAATTGTTGACTATTATCTTGTTTGAGGATTCTGCTTGCCCATTTGCTTAAGGATGTACCGGAGTGGATGTAATCATCTTGATTCCCCAACTTTTGCAAAAATCAGTAGTCCTTTTACTAATAAACTGATAGCCATTGTCACAAATTATCTCAGCTGGTATCCAAAACCTAGTCAGGATATTCCGCTTTATGAAGGATACTACTTCTTGGTCTCTGACTTGAACAAATGCCTCAGCTTCAACCCAATTGGAGAAATAATCTGTCATTGCCAGCCAATGTTGTAGAAGGCGCTAGGCGCTAATTGGGCGGTAAGGTACCGCCTAGGGATTAATCGGGATGGGAATTCTTATATGTAATTTTTCAAATATATATATATACACAATAATATAAAAATAATACTTCAAAATTCACATAAATACTTCAACTTTGAAATAGTATGGTCCAAACATAAGCAAGAATTTGATGATAATATTAATTATTCCATTATAATTAGTTAAATTAAAAAACTTAATAAACTCATTCAATAAAATAAGTTTTTAATCTGTGTAACCCATTAGGCAGACAATAAATTACATTGAAAGAATAAAATATTTAAACATTGTTTCTCTTGATGTATACATATACATATCATGCATCAACCATTAAATGCTATTAATTAATAAAGTAAACGAGTCTCTTTCATAAACAACAAGAATCATATTTTACATACATGGTCGCCGGTGTTGGTGCACCTAGTGTCTGTTAACTTCGTCTTAATCGAGTCTTATGACTAGATAGGATGAACGAGCACACAGTAGGATAGAAATTAAGGTTTGTATATATGTTAGTGTGTGATTCCGCTTGAAGATGACACAGACTAGTTCAAGCGAAATCATCACATGTGATTTCGCTTGAACAGGAATGTGACACATTCAAGCGAAATCTCCATCATTATATATATGTGTGTGCTGCGTCATTTGAAGCGGACCTGATCTTGTGTGTGAGTCGAGGTGCTGCCGGATTTTTGTCAGAAATCTTTGTAAAGGCTCAGGAAATCATCAATAGATAAAGATTTAAAGGAAACAAGTTGTTTGACATTGTTTGCATTGATTCCGCCTTTGTAAATGATGATGAACTACTCAACTTGACTGTTTAGGGTCACCGGAACGATCCAACAAGTGGTATCAGAGCTTAGGACGAGGAGTTCATACCATTGCAGCTTGAAATCATCGGATTTTCTTACTTCTACTCATTCTTTTCTGATTTGGACATAATTTTACGGTTGAAATGGCCTGAAACTCACATATATCAAGCAAATCATAGTGTTAACTAATCAAAGAATTGGACCTTAATTCAAATATAATCTGATAAAAATTTGAGATTTCGCTTGAAAGTTTTGAGTAATTTCGCTTGAAGAATACACATATTCGACATTTCGCTTGAAACAGTTGTTAGATTTCGCTTGAATACAGGTTTTGCTTGAAAATTCAAGCAAAATAAGAGATTTCGCTTGAGTGGGGTTTCGCTTGAGCTTGTATTGCTATTTCGCTTGAAAAGCATTTTTGCTTAAAAGCTGATTTCGCTTGAATAGATTCCGCTTGAATCTGTACTTTTCAAAACCAAGAACTTTCTAAGTGTTTGTTGATCATTTTTAGGTACGTGTAGATGGATGATTTCAATCCATTCTATGATGTTTTTTCCTTTGCTGGAAACGGTGGGGATGATTCTTCAAACGACACGTCAAATAACACAAACGAGAAAACTCCGAGTGAGAGAAAGACTCTTTCGGATACTTTAAGTGTTGAGAGTGCGTATGGGACGTATAACAAACCTCCAAAGTTGCTGGCAATAGAAGATTATAATAGGTGGGCTACAAGATTTGACGAGTGGCTTCAAGCTTTTGCATATCCAAGCTGGAAAAGTTTAAAGATTGGTTACACTAGAGGAGAAAGGTTTGGTGAAAGTTTGACAGATCCTGATGACGTTGAAAGATATATTGCTGAGCAAAAGTGCATCGCGTTGATTCATCAGTCCGTGAGAGATGATATAATTTCATTGATTGAATATGTAAATTCAAAAGATCTTTGGGAAAAACTGAGGGTAAAATGCATAGGTAGTGCTGAAATAGTAAAAAACAAAAAGAAACTGTTACGAAAAGAGTTTGATTTGTTTGGTTGTTTAAAAAACGAGTCAGTTTCCAAGATGATTGAGAGATTTGGACATATGAAGTTGGAGCTTGCTAGACATGAAATTGTTTACACTCAAGAAGAGCTGGCAGACAAGTTGTTCGACTCACTACCGAATGAACAAGATTGGCAGTACTTTGCATTAATGCTGAAGAATACAATCAAGTCTGAAGAGTTGACAGTGGATTGGCTCATTGAAAGACTGGAGAGTCACGAGTTGGAGATTAAGAAATTGAGCAAGGTCAACAACACATCTTATCAGCAGAATGTGGAGTTGTACTACAGAGGAAATCTACCAAAGACTGGTTCTCCAAGAACAACATTTTCTGCAGAGAGTTCAAATTCTGTGAATCAAGAAACTCCTCACAGTGGTTTTCATAGTGGATCTTCTTCAACAAATTCAAGTCAATTTGCATCAAAGAATCTGTTCCAATGTAACATTGATGTTGATTTGAAGAACGCTCAAAACTTCAGCGAGGAGTCTACAAAGCAATAGATGGTTTTCTTAGCTTCTGTGTTAGAGTCATATGAGAGCCTTGTGGCAGGTAAGATAGGCAACACCAACCTAACAAAGGAAGACTACGATCAAATAGATCCTGAGGAGATGGAATTTATCGACATAAGGTGGTGTATGGCCAGTGCAGTAAGAAGGGCTCAGCGTTTTATGGAGATTACAGGAAGAAAGTCTATTGGTGGACCATCTACCAGGTTAGGCTTTGACAAGTCAAAAGTGACCTGTTTCAAGTGTAAACAGAAAGGTCATTTTAAAAGAGAGTGCCGGAATGCTTACACTGATGATACTGCAAATCCGTTTCGAGAGGATTACTACAAAAGAGCGATCTGTCATCAGAATAAATCAGAACCGCCTAGAATGAAGTAGCTTGAAGATAACTCCAAAGAAAAATCAAGAGCTCTTGCTGTTATTCATGATGATGAAGGTTTTGATTGGAGTGAACTGCTACCAGAGGAAGATGCAGTAGGGTATGCGTTTGTAACAAAAGAAGACGAAATCCCTGTTCCTAAAGACACCAGAACTGAAGAAGAAAAATATCAAGCAAGAAAGCAGAAAGCAGAATACAAGATGATCAGATTATCTAAGGTGTTCAACGAAGCCAAGAGAGCAAAGAGATGGGATGCGGATAGAGAATGTTATCTTGATCCTCAAGGAAACATTGCTATTGATGCGAAAACTTTTAGTATAGAAGCTTTCATTGAGGAATTCAAAGCTGAAGAAGATGCCAGACAGAGAAAATGGTGGGCATGAGGAGAATCTGATGAGAAAGAGAAAGAGACAGCAAAAGAACCGCAGTCAAAGAAGATTGATGATGGGATTATCGATACTTCAAAAGAATTCACTGCTGAAAACTTGACAAAGATGGCTGACAAAGTTCTAGCTGCAAAAGAACTTGAGGTAGACTATAAGTCTGAATCTGAGTCTAAAAGCAAGGTCAGTCCAAATGTTTCAACAAGTGAGACAGGTAAGAAAGTCAAAGGTGATAGTGACTGCAAAAGTTGCACGAAAAACTGCAAGTTTTGTAGTACACTTACTTACTCTAGTAATGCAAAGGTTGAAGAACTGACAAGAAAAGTCAGAAAGGTTGAAGATCAGATTCTAGATCGTGATAAAATGCTCAAAGCTTCAAATGATCATGCTAAAAATTTATCTGAGAAAATTGAAAATGATAAAATTGAAGTAGACAGAATTAAGAAAGAAAATGAGAAATTGGTTCTTGAATAAATGAGAATATCGTCATTGTGTTCATCGACGATATTCTCATTTATTTAAATTCTCGAGCCGATCACGAGCAACACCTTCGTGTGACATTGGAACTCCTAAAGAAGGAACAAACTTTTCGCTAAATCTCCAAGTGTGAATTTTGGCTTAAAGAAGTTCAGTTTTTGGGTCATGTAGTCAACAAGCAGGGTATTCATGTGGATCCATCCAAATTGCTGCAATTAAGGATTGGAATACACTAACGACACCTACAAAAATTCATTCTTTTCTTGGTCTCGCTGGTTATTATCCTCGTTTTATTTCAAACTTCTCAAAGATCGCGGTGCCACTCACTGCTTTGACTCAGAAGAATAAGCCTTTGGAGTGGGGATATAAGCAAGAAGAAGCGTTCCAAACGCTGAAACAGAAGCTATGTGATGCTCCTGTTTTGTCCTTGCCCAATAAAAACGATGATTTCATTGTCTTTTATGACGCGTCGAATCTAGGACTTGGTTATGTTCTTATGCAATTAGGTAAATTCATAGCATATACGTCAAGACAGTTGAAAGTTCACGAAAAGAACTACACAACTCATGATCTTGAGTTAGGTGTTGTGGCATTTGCTCTCAAAATCTGGAGACACTACCTCTATGGAATGAAGTGTGTGGTTTTCACAAGACCACAAAAGTCTCCAGCTCATTCTTAATCAAAAGGAGCTGAACATGAGGCAACGACAATCGGTTGAACTCTTGAACGATTACGATTGCGCGATTCGCTACCTTCCTGGTAAGGAGAATATCGTAGCCGTTGCGCTTAGTCGAAAGGAACGAGTCAAGCTTCATTATGTTCAAACTCTATCTGATATTCAAATCTTTTGTCCTTCAAGCACAACGATCTTGTGTAAACAAAGGCTTATTGAAATATGAGCTACCACTTCAACTCGAGCTTAAACTCGAAACGAAAGGGGCGATGGGTTGCTCTATTTTAAGAATCCTTGTGGATGATTATCGCCCAAATCGGAGCCCTGATTGGATTCCTTGTACACCTTAATATGTACATTACAACTCAATAAGGGCAAACTGAATTCCTATTAAGATCTTCCTATCTTCATAGTTAGATTCTTGAAAATATTTAAAGTGCCAAATGAAATCCACGGATTGGATTACTGGTATGCTTTAAATACCCGTGTCCAAAGATAACAAATTAAAGGTCAAATTAAACAATTATGCGATTATGTGATTACGTGTTCTCCTCTATGTTTTTATGTGATCCGATTTTCGTTATCCAAACCCTCATAGAATCTTCCATATCTTCATATGAGGGATTCATAGTAGGATATTCAAAAGGTACTACCTTAAATCCTTAATGGGCTTCTACGTGGTAGTTAAGACCCTTGGGTTATATAGTACCATTCCATGATTCGAAAAGAGACCCTTGAGTGGTCTAGTTAAAGATTAATTCAAAATTTGGATAAGAGTGGCATGTGATGATACAGCTGAAAGGACCCTATGGTGGTCCAGTCACACTCATCACAGGTTCATTCATTTGGTTTTCCCCTACACATTATCAAATGCACTGTGTGGACTATGCAAGGAATTACGTAAATATGGACGCGTACATAATTATGAAATTCAGTGCACAGGAACCCCAGTAAGATTTATCATGTGTAAGAACCGACAGTGACAACAATAACAAAACGTGAACAATGTAATGGAGGTACGGTGGATGCACCAATGGCGCTTCATATACTTGTATATAAGTGTCCCTCTTACATTGCAAGCATAATGTTATTTAAAGTTACTAGAAGTTCAGACTCTAACCAGTTTTGTTTTAGCTTTTCGACTTCATGTTTCAAGCTCTCACAAGTTTCCTCTAAATAAATTTCGGGACGAAATTTCCTGAAGTAGGGGAGACTGTGACATCTGTGCCTCCACGGCCATCAAACAAATACCAAATCAATGAAATATTGTATTTCATACTTGGTATTTGTATAAATATGTGTATCATTTGCACATATCAACTCTTGTTCGATTTCGGGCTCTAAATCGCTTTCTGGAAGGTTATACGCGCACTGATGCGTAAATATAACCAGTTTAACGTGACAAACACTCCTGGACAGTGACATAGGCTTAACATACCTTAAATAACCTTTACATAACTTAGAAATAAGTTTTGGAGGGTTTGGTGTGGCGAAATCAAGTGTATTCGCTTACAGGGACTAATTTCGACAAACTGTGAAAGTATGACGATTTGTACTGTAACGAATATTTCGGAACATGACCATAAGTTAAACATACCCTAAATATCCTTTAAATAGCTTATAAATAGGCTTTGAGGGGTTCGGTGTGCTAAAATAAACTTTTTGGTCATTCAGGGACTAAAAGCGTCAAAAGTGCATAAGTTTGCATTTTCGCGCATATCTTACGTTCTGAATACATCCAGACATCCAAAACTTTATGTAATCATTAAAATATTTTATTTTAGTGATTGTCATGATAAAATTCCATTCGTTGCGTAATTTGGATCGTTTTTGCGTTCGTTACGACTTCCGTCGTAATTAACCGAACAACACAACTGTACGACCAAACGAACCGAATCCGAGATATTTTTGAGCATTTTTTGAGTTCCCTATACTTTAACTTCATTTTAGAGCCTTGAAATGAGGTTAACGGGGCTTAAACGTGTCAAAAATGAGCCGAAATGCAAGATTCTGAAGTTCAGGGACCAAAATTGTCATTCTGCCATTGTTATCTTAGGAAGGGACAAAAATGAAAAATCTAAATTCCAGCTTGTTTCAGCTGTTCCCCTCATTTTCACATGGTTTTATGAAACTATGGGCTCCCATGGTTTCACAAAACCATGGGCACATGTGTACGGATGAGATTGAAGCTCGTTTTACGATGAACGATCCTAATGGTTCTAGTTTTCCTATAAATAGCTATCCCCTTTCACTTGCAAAACCCACATTGATATGATTTTGGCTCTCTAAGTTGAAGTTTATGCTTCATACCTGAGAGTAAATCGGATCAAAGCTTGCGGGGACCTTTTGTAAGTATTCTTTCGTTCTTTAATCGCTTTTCGAGTCTGAAAGTCAAACTGCGTTTGAATTTCTGCATTGACCAGTTTATGGTCAATGCGAAGTTCATTTGAATTTCATAACGTGAGCGTAATCACGATGGTTATAGTCCCTAGTGACTATACCTACTGATTACCACGTTATCTAGGTGTAGTGACGAGTCGTAGTTTCGGCCAAAATGTGTTTTCTCGCGTATTTTGTAACCAAACTACTTTTAGGTATCAAAACTGTTTGTTTTGATACCAAACCTGTTTTCTAACTTAACTAAACATGTTTTAGCATGTTTAGCTCGTCACTTTTTAGTTTAGTGCTTGTGTAGAGTCGTAAGTCAAGCGGACTAAACAAAAGTCAAAATTGAGAGTCAAAAGAAGAAAGTTAACCAACTTTAAGCCTAAGTCTAAAATTATTGAGAGTCAAAAGAAGAAAGTTGATGTGAAGGGAAAAGCTCCATTGGTTGTTGAGAAAATTTTGAAAAATGAGAAAACAAAAGTCAAAATTGAACCTGTTAAAAATGTGGTAACTAAAAATGACAAATTTTACAAACGGATTGTATCATCTCAACAAACATGGAAGCCAAAAGTGGTTGAAAAGAAATCAAGTGTTCAAAAACCAAAGGTTTCAGGGTCGGAAAAACAATCATCTTCTACCACTCCGGTAAAAATGGATGTTCCTTTGGAGTACTATGAGAAACTTGATTCAAAAGAGGCTATTACTTCTGAGAAGAAAGTTGTTTTGAAGAAAGACCAACCATCTGGTCAACCTCAAAAAGACAAATTTTTCTTATATAAAGAGGTTGAGGTTGGGTCGGGTCTGCAGAGAGCTTAAAAATTAATGATAAAAACTTTCCACCACTTTATACTACAAAATCTCACATTAAAGTCCAGTTACCTGAGTCGAAAGAGGCTTGGGTAGCATCAAAATCTCACTAAATGTTTTTTATATGTGCAGGAGCTTCCAAGATCTATTTCACGATGGATTATGGATAGTGGAGCTTCTCGGCACATGACGGGGAAGACAGCATTGTTGTATGATGTTAGAAATTTCAATGGTGGTTACGTGGGATTTGCTGGAAATCAAGGTGGTAGAATAGTTGGAGAAGGAACGTTATCCAATGGGATTGTTACGTTTGAAAGAGTTAACTACATCGCTGAGCTTGAAAACAATCTTCTGAGCATATCTCAGATCTGTGATAGGATGTATACCACTCACTTTACAGACAAAGAATGTTTGATCTTGAAACCAGGATTTGTTATCCCTGAAGAATGGATTATCATGAGAGCGCCTAGAGTGAATGATTTGTATGTGTTGGACATGAGTGTAGCAACTACAACAACGGGTCAAGCACACTGTTTTGTTTCTAGAGCAACTGAGAAGGAATCGCAATTGTGGCACCGGAAGATGGGCCATATACACCTGAGGAAAATGAATCATTTGGTGCACAACGATTTAGTTATTGGTGTTCATGTCAAAGGTTTTCATCTTGAGGGGGAGTGCATTAGCTGCATCAAAGGCAAGCAAAAGAAGAAATCACATCCTCAAAAGAAAGTCAATTCAGTATTGAAACCTTTAGAAAGACTCCATATGGATCTGTTTGGTCCAGTAAACGTCAAAAGTATTAGAGGGGATTTCTACTGTCTAGTGGTAACGGATGATTTTTCAAGGTTTTCATGGGTTTCATTTCTGAAGACAAAAGATGAGATGTTTGAAAGTTTGATGGCGTTGTTCAGGAAAATTGAAAATTTGTACCAAAGGCGTATCAAAAGAATCAGAAGTGATAATGGTACTGAGTTCAAGAACAACAAGATGGAAGAATATTGAGATGAAAGAGGTATATTGCATGAGTTTAGTGCTCCTTACACTCCGCAGCAGAATGGAGTAGCTGAACGAAAGAACAGGACGCTAATCGAAACGGCTTGGACGATGCTTGCTGATTCAAAGCTACCAGTCAATTTTTGGGCAGAAGCAGTATCCGCCGCATGCTATACCCTCAATCGGGTTCTCACTGTAAAGAAATTCAATAAGACGTGTTTCGAGCTGATCAATAATCGCAAACCGAACCTGAAGTATTTAGAACCGTTTGGGTCTCCCTGCACAGTTCTAGAGCCTTTTGGTAAATTTGGTCCAAAGAGCATTGAAGGAATTTTCGTGGGTTATCAAAGTCCATTGAAACGAGTCTTTGTTCCAAGCTTGAAGTGGATTATTGATGCACACAATGTTGTGTGTCAAGGTTACACAATGCCACCGCAGAATCCTGGAGATTCATGGCGTTTTCATTATGACACTTTGTGGGATTCGTTTGACATGGAAGAAGAAAAGGAAGAAGAAGAAGACTTCTTTGACGAGTTGGATATTCTGAGAGAGTATGAAGAATCGCAGGAAAGGTTCCCAGCTGAGTATTCAAGACGACCACGACAAACTTTAAATGACGATGAAGCAGGTCCAAGTAATGCTGGAGAACATGATGATATTCAAGAAAATGAAGTTGCTCATGATAATCAGACGGTTCAGAATGATAATCAAGAATCTGAGAACATGCCAGTATTTGATCGTGGTCATTCAGATTCTGAGGGGGAGCAAATTCAGATTTCAAGTCAAACAAACCCAGTCAGTGAACAAGGTGCAAATCAGAATGTTACTAATCTGGAAGGCGAGGTAGATGTTTCAGGCGAGGTGATGCCAAGAACTATTTCATACCATCCAGAAGAGCTGATCATTAGAGAATTGCAAACAGGCGTTCGCACTAGACGTCAAATTGACCAAGGCCTTACTTGTTTTTATTCTACAGTAGCACCTTTACAAACTGAGTTTTCACTTCGTTGTTTTATTTCGTAGATCGAACCGCGTACATATAAAGAGGCGCTAACTGAAGATTCTTGGGTCAATGCTATGCAAGAAGAGTTGAGTCAGTTTGAGAAGTTAGAAGTGTGGAAGTTAGTAGATTTTCCTGATGGTCAGAGGAAGATCAACACTAAGTGGGTGTTCAAGTGTAAGAGAGACGATAGAGGAGTTGTGGTTTGTAACAAAGCTCGACTCGTAGTCCAGGGATTCAGTCACCAGGAGGGGATAGATTTCACTGAAGTATATGCTCCGGTTGCTCGACTAGAAGCGATCAGAATCTTCCTAGCATTTGCATCTTGGAAAAACTTCAAAGTATATCAGTTAGATGTTAAATCGGCATTTCTCTATGGGAAGGTAAAAGAGGAGGTATATGTCGGACAACCACCGGGCTTCACCGATCCAATCCACAAAGATAAGGTCTACTTGCTAGACAAAGCGCTGTATGGTTTACACCAGGCCCCGAGAGCTTGGTATGAGACATTGTCTCAACACCTGCTAGCCAACAGCTTCATTCGTGGAAAAGTGGATGCCACTCTCTTCACCAAAGAGGTCGACGGACATCTTCTGATAGTTCAAATTTATGTGGACGACATCATATTTGGGTCAACAAATGAGAATTTGTGCAAAGATTTTGAACAAGTTATGAAGCAAAAATTTGAAATGTCATCGATGGGTGAGATGAAATTCTTCTTGGGACTTCAGGTTGATCAACTGCCTAAGGGAATTTTCATACATCAAACGAAGTACGTTCATGATATCTTGGAGAAATTCGGGATGTCAGGTTCTACTCCAGCCTCCACCCCATTAGCAACGAATCATGGGATAAACCCTGATCTCACCGGAGAGAAGGTAGATGAAACGATGTATCATTCCATGATCGGATCACTGATGTATTTGACAGCTTCAAGACCCGATATTATGTATCCAACCTGCCTCGCAGTAAGATTTCAATCTAATCCAAGAGCTTCGCACATGGTAATAGTCAAAAGGATATTACGCTACCTTAAAGGAACTCCATCGTTGGGGTTGTTGTATCCAAAAGATGGCGACTTTATGCTCGAAGGATATTCCGATTCAGATTTCGGAAGCTGCAAAGTTAACGCTAAATCAACAACAGCGGGGTGCCAGTTCTTTGGATCAAGATTGGTTACCTGGCAATGCAAACAGCAAACCTATGTGGCTTTATCCACATGTGAAGCAGAGTATGTATCTGCTAGTAGCTGCTGCTCACAGATCTTGTGGATCCAGTAACAGATGCGCGACTACGGTTTGCAATTTCTAAACACCCCTATCTTTGTTGATAATGAGGCAGCGATTAATACTACTAAAAATCCTGTTCATCACGCTAAAACCAAACATATTGAAATTCATCATCACTTCATCCGAGATTGTTTCGAGAAGAAGTTGATACGAATTGAGAAAATCCACACTGATGAACAAAAAGCTGATTTACATACCAAAGCATTTGACAAAACTCGTTTTCAATAATTGCTAAAATTGAATGGTATGAAGCTTTTATCGGTGTTGGAGGAGGTACTTGGCGTTGATGAAGGTACTATTGTAGATGATGATGTTGAGAAGCAATCTGCAATGGTTTGTCGATTTTTTTACTTGTTTTGGTATTTAGGGGGAGAGTATAGGGTAATATTTTCAGAAAATTCAAAAACCGTAAAAAAATTCAAAATCCAAAAACATGAGATATTTTCAAAATCCAAAAACAATAGAAAATTGAAAAATTGGTTGTGTAAAAAGGGAAAATGATAGTACATTGGCTTGACAGTTACAGTATGCTAAAGATATGGAAAGTTTAAAAGGTTAAACAGTCTCGCTGATGATGTGCCGATAGGTTTTTTCACATTTAGTAGGTTTGTTCGGGATATAAACCTAAAATCCTTACTTGCTTATTTCGTGGGGAACACTACTTGGATATATAGGTAACCCCTGAAATCTTGTTTGAAGGATCCCTTTTTCTGAGATACTAGGTCTTTATACTCAGTGATATCTGGGGTATTATTTCGGGACTTCTGATAATGCGGAAGCAATGGCCTAGTCCCTGAATAATACTTTATGCATTGCTTGAAATATAGCACCGCCCTCAGCTAAAAAATGATGAATCATTGAAAAATGCTAATCGTGGCTGTTGTAAAAAAGATCCTCTAAAGGGGACACACCAAAGTCGAAGCCGTCATCTCTCTGCTGAACGGAAGTTCTGACCTGAGCTCTCACGGTTCTTCGCATCTTAACCCCTTACAGATATCATCTGTGGTATACTCACATGTAAGACTGAATATTGGGATTTGGATACGGGAGTATATTCAAGAGGTGGGACACATGAATAAGTTTAAGTCTTTAAAACATATAATCCGTATCCTGGACAGATTGAAAATTGTGTGAGAATTTAAGTGGATCAGTATATCGACAATCTAAGCGAATTGTTTAATTCTGAGTATGTAATTGAAGCTTAACGGTACTTGTGACTTGTCGAATAGCTGATATGATTCCCTAACACGCTCACCAAAAATATGTTTGTAAATAGTTTACATTTATTGTATTTCAGTTATGTATTTCATTTCTAGTTTAGAAATTTTATTAAAATCCAAAAAGATTTTACATTTCTGCTTTATTTTTGACAAACCAAATTGGAGAGCTGATCTTCAGATTCAATTTGAAGCAGATGCAGGAAGTTTCTGGGCTGGAGGATGAGTCGTGAGCTTAATATGATAAGTTTGTGTAAGTTGGAAAGTTGAAGCAAGTTCATTAATTTTAAACTTGTAATTTTCAGAAAAAAATTGAACTAAAAGTCAGTGTGAATTATCTCTGATCAACCAAGGTCATTAAGTTGGACTTGGTAGATAAATTGAGTAATCAGGGTCATTAATTTGGACCTGAATACTTAAGTGGATTTCTAATTCTGACAAGATCATTGAATTGAAGATAATGGTAAGTTTGGATTGACACTGTTATTGTCATATATCTTATATTTGGGTAGAGATTGTACAGGAATTAAGTTCCCCATGGCAACAAAATGTTAAAGTTTGAATCAGAATTTAAAGCCCTAGCTTATCGAGAGGGGGACTCTGCGAAAGGGGGAGTCAGGATTCTGGATCAACACTCAAAGGGGAGATTGAAGATTAAAGTTTGAAGATAAAGATTGAAAAGAGCTTTTACAATATCAAGACATTTTGGATAAAAAGTCAAAGACTAAAGACTCGACGCCGAAGACTTCGTCAACATCCAAGGGGGAGTCTGTTGGTGCACCTAGTGTCTGTTAACTTCGTCTTAATCGAGTCTTATGTCTAGATAGGATGAACGAGCACACAATAGGATAGAAATTAAGGTTTGTATATATGTTAGTGTGTGATTCCGCTTGAAGATGACACAGACTAGTTCAAGCGAAATCATCACATGTGATTTCGCTTGAACAGGAATGTGACACATTCAAGCGAAATCTCCATCATTATATATATGTGTGTGCTGCATCATTTGAAGCGGACCTGATCTTGTGTGTGAGTCGAGGTGCTGCCGGATTTTTGTCAGAAATCTTTGTAAAGGCTCAGGAAATCATCAATAGATAAAGATTTAAAGGAAACAAGCTGTTTGACATTGTTTGCATTGATTCCGCCTTTGTAAATGATGATGAACTACTCAACTTGACTGTTTAGGGTCACCAGAATGATCCAACAGCCGGAGAAGAAGGCTAAGGTCGCCGGAGAAGAAGGCTAAGGTCGCCGGAGCATGTGAGTGTCGGCAATGAGGTGTGCAATGGTAAGTTTCTTTAGATTATGCCATAAAACCCTTTAAAACCATGAATCGGGTCGAAAAAACGTGTTAAGTGAGTATAAATTTCCAGTTCCGATTAGTCCGATTTCCACCGATTTCTTCTGATTTTCTCCGACTAGGTCCGATTTTGACCGTCTTTGACTGGGACCGATTTTTTTAACCGATTTGCCATTATTTAAGCGATAGCTCACCGATTACCGCCTAGGCGCCGATTAATCGGCCACCTAAAACGACTTCTGCAACATTGTTTCCAGCATAAAAACTTTTCCTCCTGGAGATTTTGGCAACTTTCCCACTATGTCCATACCCCACTTCATGAATGGCCAAGGGGAAGTAATAGGATACAACGGTTCAGCGGGTTGATGTAGTATATTGCTGTGTCTTTGACATGCATCACACTTTCGAGCATATTCTGCAGCATCTTTCCTGATCATCGGCGAATAGTATCCTGTTCTTAATACCTTTGAGAATAATGATATGCCCCCAGTATGGTTACCACAATCCCCTTCATGTATATCCTGAAGCACTTCTTTAGTTTCGGGATCCTCCAAGCACCTCAGGTATGGTCCTGCAAGAGATTTCTTATACAAAACATCATTTATAATAGTGAATCGGGATACCTTCATTCTAAAAGCCTTAGGATTCTCATCCTTTGGGATGTGTCCTTCTTTGAGGTATTTCAAGATTGGGGCCGTCCAGGACTTAGGATCTTCCTTAGGATACTCATCATGATCAGGATCCTGAATACTTGTTACTTCCTTATCCTGAGATTTAAAAAGATCCACTGCAGGATATAGGATATGTAGTATTGGTATCTGAGTTCCTTTTGGTATTCTGACCGAAGATCCTAAGTTAGCTAAGGCGTCTGCTTCAGCATTATCCTCTCTTGGTAACTGTTCAAGTGTAAAAACATCGGAATATCCTGCTAATTTCTTGAGAATTTCAAGATACTCGATTAGCCTTTCACCTTTGACTGCATAGGATCCATTAAAATGGTTAGCATAACAAGGAATCAACAAATACTTGCAAACTTTTAATATTCATATTCCTGGCCAACTCTAGTCCTACAATTAAAGCTTCATATTCTGCTTCATTATTAGTGGCAGGAAATTCACACCTAATAGCCTGGGGTAATATGTCCCCCTGTGGTGATTTTAGTAGTATACCCAATACTACACCTCTCACATTAGATGCACCATCAGTATATAAAGTCCAGGATGCAAAGTTTTCTCCTAGCTGTTGTACTTCTAAGTCTACTTCATTTTGAATATCACTATTGAAATCAGCCACAAAGTCAGCTAGAGCCTGAGACTTTATGGCATTTCTAGGTTCATATACTAGATCATAGGCACTTAACTTTACTGTCCACTTAGCCATCCTACCTGACATCTCGGGTTTCCTAAGCACATTTTTAACGGGATAATTAGTTTTAACATGAATCCTATGTGTCTCAAAATAATGTCTAAGCTTTGTCGACGCCATAACGAGGGCCAATATCAATTTTTCTAAATGAGAATATCTAG
The DNA here is from genome assembly GCA_030545235.1 of Helianthus tuberosus. Taxonomy (NCBI): domain Eukaryota; kingdom Viridiplantae; phylum Streptophyta; class Magnoliopsida; order Asterales; family Asteraceae; genus Helianthus; species Helianthus tuberosus. The sequence goes on along the minus strand of JARYGA010004863.1, from coordinate 696 downwards.
TTTCATCATCTAATAAACTTTTGCTAACATAATAGACAGGATACTGCTGACCTTCGTGATCCTTTACCAGAACAGCACTTACTGCATTCCCTGATACTGCAAGGTACAGGGATAATGGTTCACCATCCTCGGGCTTCATCAACAGAGGTGCAGTTGAAAGATACTGCTTCAATTCCTGCAAGGCCGCTTCATGCTTCTCTCCCCATTCGAATTTCGTATTTTTCTTCAAGATATCGTAGAATTCCTTGCATTTTTCCGAGGATCTCGATATAAACCTGTTTAATGCTGCTACTCGCCCTGTTAATCTTTGTACATCTTTCATGTTTGAAGGTGACTTGATATCCAGGATAGCTTTGATCTGTTCCAGGCTTGCTTCGATCCCCCTTTTAGTCACCATGTATCCCAAAAACTTTCCTGCCCCCACTCCAAAATGGCATTTAGCTGGATTTAATTTCATGTTGTATAGGTCCAGGATATCAAATGCTCCTTCAATATACCGGAGATGATCCTCAGCCTTCTTGGATTTCTTGGATTTCACCACCATATCATCGATGTACTCCTCCATGGTGTCCCCCAGTTTGTCTTTAAACATCATGTTCACCAGTCTTTGATATGTTGCACCTGCATTTTTCAGACCAAAAGGCATAGCAATATAACAATAAATACATGTCGGTGTCATGAAAGCGGTATCCTCCT